>MJUU01016503.1:62977-105534 GCA_002080025.1 Modiolus philippinarum | reverse complement strand
AGCTCTATGGGAGGATAGGTGGTCTAGGGTAACCCGATACACTACTACCATGCATAACTTATCTGAGCGCAAATTGATACAGGAAAATAATGGAACAGGCTCATTCATAGATTCCATGAAAAAGTGTTAAAGGGTTAATTTTGAATCAATCAATAACTAGTTATATTTGTGTATTTTATTAAGTTGGCTTTCGATGTTAACCGTTTAAGTATATATTAGCATTGGACTATTTCATGAATGTTTTCCAGACAAATCGACATATATTTTTATAATTCATTTCTTCTTTTCGGCAACATTACTCGAGTGATGCAGTTGTGCAGATTATATATAAAAGGATAGACAATTATACCTAATTTTGGAATATCCTACTAAGCAGACCTGGTTGAAATACCTACCTCACATGAAAATTGTTCTTTTTTAGTTTCTTACTCAACAATGATTTTTTAGAACTCAATAGTTTGAGAATGGTTGCAAACGTTCCTATTTTGTAAAATATATATTTTTTCATCTTTCAAACTAACATTTTGGACATGTGTAAAAAGATTGCACTAATAACTTAGTATGTACATGTTGTCACAATCATACAGAAATATGCCTGATAGATTTACCTGATCCTGGGTTCTTTGAAAGCTGCTGCTGTCATTTGATGTCTGTCGTCATCACCTATAATTACGTTTTTAGGAGTCGTCTTAGCTTAAAATGCTAAACATTGATGCATAAGATATATTCTGTCAAAAAGTTAGAAAGATATAACAGATAGCATTAAAATTGAAGAAGTTGAAAGGATATAGTGTAAATGCACATTAGATAAAGTCTTTTCATATACATAATAAAGACCAGCAATGGAAAATTGCATATATTGTTGTTCTTCATTTTGAAGTCGCAATGAGGCCTTCAACAATGAGCTTTGCTCATACCTCAAATTAAGAGTAAATCAAAAGTGGGGGTCAGTGAGAAAAATTTTCTAATGCATTATGATGGATAAAATAAGAGAATTCGGAAAGTCAGACAGTTTCAAAGACCTGATGAGTGACCATCCTTAAAAGTTTTTTCAGTCATATATATCTAGAACCTCTGGACTGTTTTCAATGAATTAAATTCAATACTTACAACATATGGGATCATCAACTATGTAACCTTAATATTTTATGGTTTTCAGACCAAAGTGGAGGATATCACGTTATCACCTTAGTTTTGTCCTTTTGTTTCAGTTGTATTCGCCCTTTAAAAAGTTTGCTTTATACGAATAAAGGAAAAGGTCAGCTAAAAGTATCCCACAATGTGTTCCCACAGGAATGCCTATTTTCCTGTTCAAAACCGAACAAAATTGTTGTCGATAAAAAATTCAAGCATCTTGATCACGTCATTTTCACCGTATTTCTTGTTTGACTCAGTGTGGTTCAAAATATGTTTTATCTTCCTTTTACCAAAAAGGAAATGGGTTCTCTTTAACAAAATTTACATATACTTACTGTATAAATTGAAAATGAATTTTAATCTAAATTTTGATGACCAGATGTTCCTTTGAAAACTTACTCTGTATGTTTAAGCCCAATGTTTAAAACGTTGAATATGCAAGGATGTTCATATTGTAGCGAGCTAGGGGTTATTCCAACCAAACCAATTTGAAACCAATTCGACGCAGACACCCGAAACAGACCTCAGAATTGTTAATTAAGAGACTTAAGTTGTCGTTAACAGTTTTACTCGAAATCACCAGATTTCAACTGTTTCTCTGATTCTTAGCAAATATATAGGACTCTATAAAGTTTACATATTTTATTACTCCATAGATATATATATAAATATATGATCTCTTCTGAACAAGGTAGTAATATCACATTTATACTACTTAAGGTATACTCTCAAAAATTGGGTTACCAGTCCACTGCTTATGGAAAAATATTTGGAATCTCTATTCTTCTTTCAATAAAAAAACTATTTAACTTTTAACTCCAACAGTTAAATATAAAATGGGACATCGGAGTATATAATGACAGATATACCAATATACTGTGTGCTCTAAATTAAACAGTCACACTTGTAGAAAAATATTAATAACTCATGTATTTAAAAAAAAATAACACATAGACTGGGTTCTGCAATAATTAATTAAAATAAATAATTTTATGCAATTTCGCAATGAATTTTGGTAAAATCCTCTTTTACCATTAAAATTTTATTGAATTAAAAGTTCCTCACTTTTAATATAAGAAATGGTAAAATCCTCTTTTACCAAATAAATAAAAGCTAAGTTCCTCACTTAACTATTATTACTCAGTTATCAACTCCTCGTGAAAACTGAACCCTAAAGTTTATTAATAGCAGTATTCAACTCCTCGTGAATATTACTAATATTTTAAAGTAGTCAAGAGACTCCTCGCTCTTGAGCACCTGTTTTTATTAGTTTTCAACTCCTCGTGAAAAATTTCCTAAAGCCAAAAATCCCTATTTAAAACTTATTTAATTGGAAAGTTTAGTAAAAATGCAACAATAAAATAACTAACAATTCTTTAACTGTGAACTCTGAATATAGAACAATGTTAACTGAAGCTATTGCCAGCAAATGTTATTTAAAATTTAAATAATTTCAAATCCTTTTAACTTTAACCAATAAATTAAATTAAGCTTCAGCAAAAATCAAATTAAACAAAAGTCCTAAATGAGACCAGCTCAGAGTCTGCTGGTAAAAAAAAATGATTTCTTTAAGAAATTATCCATAATTAAATTTCCATTGTTTTTCGTCAAAAATAAAATAGATTAAAATTACTAAAAATGCTAAATAAATAAAAATTTAGCCAAAGATTATCAGAAAATCTAAAAAACACAACCAACCTAGCCAAAAGATTTAGCAGAACTGAAGAAAGGACGTAAAATGACGTCAAACTAGCGTTTTGTAGGATTTGTAGGATTTCCTACACTTACTGTCTACACTTTGTAGGATGTAGGAGGAAGTTAAATTTCCCGCTACCATTACTTATATAATTTTTAATACAAAAATATAAAAATATAACAATAGTTTCACAATAAACTATATCCATTTTTATTACAATTCAATTCGTAAATATATTTCTTTTCCGTAACTATTGTAAACATTTTACCGATACTAGCGCCACACCGGAAGTTGATTACAAAATAACAGGTGAAAATGTGCTGTGTATCGGCGAACCAAAAATCATTCAAATGAACGTTACTACGACTTGTCACTCATAAACAACAACATAAATGGATTACATAATGTGTGTGGAGACTATTCATAACAATGAGGATATTCAATTATCGTTAAATTTTGTGAAAATCAAAGAAGTTCAAGTGCACAAGCGCGAGATGTACGACTGAGCATGTGCAGTATTCAAATGAGCAATTAACGTCTGCAGGGCAAGTGCCCGCTATCAAAAATTATTTGAAAGGATCTGAAAATGCCGAAAAGTGCAGTGGAACTGGTAAAAATGTAAGTTACAACTGTTATTAGAACTCATGATTTGTCAGTACAATGTGAAATAACGAAATTGACATGACACCAGTGATTATGTGAAATAAAATGCAAAAATTGCCAAATTTCAGACGACAAAAAGGAATCACATGGATTTTGAATTCTGATTTCATTTACAACTGTGTTTTGTGACATAAAAATGTTGTCAATCTATTTTATACAATAATAAAAATGATATCTTTACTGATTTATTTAAATTCAACTCTGAAAAATGATCATTACTTGGTGTCTGTCTTCAAAAATAACTGTCAGTACTTGTACATGTGACATTAGCCAAATATTCATTCATTATAAGCAGAAATACTCTTTTGTACAGTGATTTTTTGAACAGAGCAAAAACACTGTCCCAAAAGCTGCTTAGTCAGGGATTTGTTCAACCTTTGTTAATTTCATCCCTCAAGAAATTCTATGGCCGTCACCATAGCATCATTGAAAGATATGACGTGTCAGTATCCCAAATGAAAGTGGACATTTTCAGCTAGATTCACGTCTTCCCGGATTTGACTACCGACTTTGACATTTTCCCGGATTGAATCACTCACAGTGTGACGGGTGCTGTTAACAGAGCAGGACATGCTTACCCTTCCGGAGCACCTGATGTCACTCTCAGTTTCACTGGAGTTCACACTGTGAGTGCCTTTGTTCTGAATGTTGTGGTTTCTGGTTCTGTGCTTTGTGTCTGTCTGGCGTCATTGTGTTTGTGTCTAACGTCATTGTTTTCTGTGTTCTCGTTTTTGCCCTGTCTTTGGACTTCGATTTTTGTGAATATCTCCCCTTTGTTCCTTCGGTATTCTACTGCCGTTGTTTTGTACATGTGATTGATCAATCGATTGGTTATTCAGTTGCAATAAACTTTGAAAACTTTGACATTGAGTTATAAAAAAAAATATACAATATATACATGATAAGTACACAATGAGGGCCACGTAGGGCACCACATTTTAATAGAAACTTTTGGGTGTTTAAAAATATAACAGGAACATGACCCTTTTTCCATTTCTTAAAAGAATCATAGTAAAAACTTGCGTTCAAGAAATATTATTGTAGAAAAAAATCGTCTAATGAAGTTCATTTGTTTTTGAAATTCAAGTAAATTTTAATACGTTTAGCACAAGTTAAAAAAAAAGTCGGCAAAGTATAAAGTGACGATAAATCATGTTCTATGTATCATTTGAATGTAATGGAATGCATGCACCAATAATCATTACCCCAGGAATCTTCATACTATTTTTTTTCTGAACTATTTCTTCATGTATCTGCGAAGAATTTTGGTTTCTTATCTTTCAATACATCGGCAAACAAATACCGAAGCAAGAACAAGGAAAGGGGAAATTATAAAATCATAAATCCAAAATCACGGCATCACAGCAACACGAATTGAGAGAGTATGACAAAGACAAAACAAATAAACAAAAATAAAAAAGAACGCCACAAAAATAAAGCACTAGCAGTGTAAACCCCTATAAAAACTGAGGTATCATCAATCGATCCCTATTTATTTGATCGACAAAACCATATTATACATTATACTACAGTATATCGATTGCGCATCCTCCATGGAAAACCTGATGATAGTCTTGTTTTTAGGACTCACAATTTGGTATTTGTTTTATGGCGTTTCTATTGTATTGTTATTTCTTTAGGTAGATAGACACTTTTGCGCTGCGCAATTCAATCGAGCATTACAAAAATAAAAAGTCGAATACGGGATAGGATTGATTTTCGGGCCGGAACAGTAATTTGACGGCTTTTCCATTGTGACGTTATAATTGAATGACAGACATGAAACGTCATATTTCGTTTAATTATTCGCCAATTGACTCCCTTTTTCCAGTAAATAATGTTTAGACCGCGGAAACTTTGTATTATATCTCCGTAAAAAGCATGATGAAATATTACATTTTTTAGCTCACCTGGCCTAAAAGGCCATATGAGCTATTGCCATCACTTGACATCCGTCGGCGTCCGTCGTCCGTCCGTCCGTCGTAAAATTTTTGAAAAATATTCTCCTCTGAAACCGCTAGACCAATTTGAACCAAACTTGGCCTGAATCATCACCAGGGTATCTAGATTCAAAATTGTGTTCTATTAGTCCGAAGACTAAATACATATAGCACATAGGGGTAAATTGCTGTTTTTGGCAAATAACTCAAAAACCATTACAGATATCAAAAATCTGACTAAGGGATAAAAGTGATCAGCATGACAAGATCTACCTGCCCAGGAATTTTGAAGAAAATCCGAAAACCCGTCTCAGAGTAATTGCTATTTTTCGTGAAAATTTCAAAATTTTGATATTCTTTATTTTTTATCGCAAAAACTATAACAGATAGAGGTCAACTTTAAATTGCAAAAATGTTCAGCATATCAAGATCTACCCACCTTGAGATTTTGAAGAAAATATCACTACCCATAAAGGAGTTTTTGCCCTTTATTAGTCAAATTTAAGAAATGTGATACTTTTTGTCATCAATTTAAAAAATCTTCTCCTCAGAAGCCACTAGGCCAATTGTTACCAAACTTAACCTGAATCATCACCAGGATTAACAATACAAAATTGTGTTCGATTAGTCCGAAAACCAAGCAACATGGCTGCTGTTACTAAAAATAGAACAATGGGTAAATTGCATTTTTTGCAAATAACTCGAAACCCATTAAAGATATCAAAAATCTGATAGGGAGTGAAAATGATCAGCATGTTAAGTTCTACCAGCCCTGCAATTTTAAAGAAAATAAAAATCTAGTGTTGGAGTTATTGCCCTTTTTCCGTAAAATTTTCTAAATTTTAATATATATTTTTTTTATTTTAAAAAGTGTAACAGATAGAGGTCAAGTGTAAATTGCAAAAAGGTTCAGCATATCAAGATCTACTAACCCTGAAATTTTGAAGAAAATCCAAAACTCTTTGTAGGAGTTGTTGCCCTTTTTCATGGAATTTTCAAATTTTTATATTTTGTCGACATTTATACCCATAACTAGAGAAGATGAAATTTTAGTGTAAATTGATTAAAATGTTTGCCATGCTATGGCAACTTGTAAAATGGTGTATAAAATTGTTCATTGACCACCATTTCAAAATGGCCGCCAAAAAAGGCGGGAAAATTCAACATTGTCCGTTTCAATTAAAATTTGGTTTCCAAGTGGATATTGAAGTTGCGACTTCAAAACCGATACTGAAAATTGTTCGTTGACCGCCATTTTCAAATTGGCAGCCAAAAAAGGCGGAAAAATTCAACATTGTCCAGTATCAATGGAATTTTGTTTCCAAATACGTTTTGATGTCACAAATTCATACCAATGTAAAAAGATGTTCGTTGACTGCCATTTTCAAAATGGTTTCCACAAAAGGCGGGAAAATTCAACATTGTCCGATTTCAATGAAATTTGGTTTCCAAGTGGATATTGATGTTGCGACTTCAAAACAGACTTAAGTTCAACTGTATTACTTAACATGTAAGCTTCATTGTGGCAACTGAAAGCCAGGTGAGCGATACAGGCTCCTGGGAGCCTCTAGTTCACTATAACAAATCAATTACATCATAAAATACTGTTCATTAAAAATATATCAAATTCTCATGGATATAACGTTAATTTCTATAAACTAAAAATTGCCTTTCTATTTTCCCCCGTGCATTCTATGTAAATTTAGGCGAAAAAATGGCTATAAATGATCTCATTTCTAGAACAAACAAGCATGGTTACCCACACTTTTTATTAAAGATTTCGGGAAAGTAGGATAAGTTCTTCAATTGTGTCGACTTACAACAAAATCTCATTGTATATGAATATTACTTTCTATCTACCTTAAAGATGGCCTCTAGGAAAACAGGCCGATGAGTGATTGAAATCTAACAACAGAAACGAAACTCTTTTAAAAACGAAAAAGGAAAGGTGCTCTTTGATTGTTTACCATAGTTGCAATTTTTAAAAGGTTGTTTTAGAATATAATATTTGAAATTCAATAAAATCATACACTTCTTAATAGCCAAAAATAGAGTAAGGTGTCGAAATTTGACAGACAACGTGCACATATCAAGGCTGTGAAGTCATAATGGGCAGCTATAATTTTGGATGGTGAAAATATCTTTTGTTGTTGATAATAATTAATATAACATTAAAGTAACTGTACAGGAATGATGTATTGAAGGTTCTTTACATAGGCTGTTCATTTCATTTAAATCAAGCATAAACATTTCCACCAGCCCGGAACCTACTAAATTATCATTAGACTTTATTGAAATTTTTTGTATAATTTCATCCAAAACTATCAAAGAAACTTGAACTGTAATTAAATGATGTAATAATCGAAGACTCTTTTCACAATTTTTTAATGCTTTTTGATCATAAAAAAACCATGGCCGCCAGTGTAGTGAATATTTAAGAATTTGAACTGATAGGAATATCTTATCTTGATCATCTCTGTAGCACTTTAAGTACCAGTCCGTTGAAGAAACAGGCAAAGTGCATTGGTGTGGTGGCACATTGAGGGAAAAAAACGCAAACTTTTAATAAGTGATTTTAATAAAACTAAGCAAGAGAACGCCTTTTTAATAGATAAAAGTTCTGTATTATTATGCCCTTGTGAGTTATTAGCTTATAAAATTAAGTTACAGTACTGGAAAATTTCCCGCTATTTTTTCTTTATATAATCAGTCAGAAATTATCTTGAGACCTATACAAATGTTCTAATGTAAAAACTTTTTGGGATGTGTTTTTATGACCAAATGAATACACCTATGCCAAAAAATACTGATTCTAAATTTTTGATGTGCCGCCCACTGCCTGTTTCTTAGCTAGATTACTACTTAAACAAATTAACAGAAAGGATGTGTGGAATATCCTTTTGAGAAGTTATTTCGGAAACATATTTTACATTGGACCTCAAGCAAGATTTTTATCTCTTTTGCAAACTATTGACGCAAAATTATTTTAACTGTACTGGAATGATGTATTGAAGGTTCTGTACAATAATTGCTCAGTTCACTTTCATCATACTTAAAACATGACCAACATCGGGGAGCACAGATTTACTTTGGATCACATCGAAATGAAGTGGAATGATGTTTGGAAGGCCCTTTAATAGGGTTGCTCATCCGTTTGAATGCGAAATATAAAATAATTCGTGGGTACATAGTAGTTAAAAATTAGACTCTATGAAAAGATCATTTTAATCATATCCTCTTAAATTGTCGAAGCAAATACAAATATTGGTAATCAGTGGGATCAAACGAAAAACATGGCTTCCAGCGCGGAACATAGTTTACCATTAACTACTTTGAGAAAATCGTTTAAATCACCTCCTCTCATACCACTGAATTCAACGAATCTTTATAGGAATATTGTTTGGAAGGTACTCCACAAAAGTTTCTCATTTCAATCCGATTAGAGGATCTGTCATAACACAATTTTCAGGGAGAACATATTTTAGCATTGGACTCTGATGGGAAATCGCATCTTGATTATTTCATCTGAAACTTCTAAAGTAAATAAATTCAACCAAACTGGATAGGAATGATGTATGTGATTTCCTTTGCGGTAACTGCTGATTTACTTTCGAGCTGAAGAAAAAAAACTGTTTCAAGCTTAGAAGTAGTTCAACGCTTAATTGTATGCGGAAACTCCTGCCCCTGAAACTGTTGAAGCAAATTTTACTAAACTGTATTGGAATGGTGTAAAGAAAACCTTCACCAAAATTGCTCATTTCGTTCGGATTCGATTGATTAATTGATGTTTTACGCCAACTCAGCAATAGTGGCGAGAACTGTTTGGTTTATTGAACAATTTTAATAAATACATAAAGTATTAATATAAAACCATATTGCTTTATACAAGTAAAACAAATGTGTAAAATGTTAAAAAAACATAATAGTATTTTTTTTTTGGTTAAACAATAACAATATTAGAAATTAGAAACTCAATTTAAAATTGATCCATTTAAATCTTACTAAATAAATTGATTGCTTTTAAAAATTGAACGATTTTGTCGCCAGCGACGTTTGTAAATAGGTCTTTAAGACAATCAGCAGAATAAAAATCACGCCTGACATCGGCAACATCTACACATTCAATTAAAACATGTTGAATTGTATAAATACAATTGCATGGAATACACTCGGGTCGATCATCACTGTTGAGGATAAAACTAAGTGTTGTTCTAGTATGTCCAATACGACATCGGGTCAACACTACCTGTTTCCTACGGTTTTTACCACAGGAACCGACTTGTTTACCGACGTCTGGCTGTATTCCATGCAGTTTATTATTTATTTGCAGATCCCATTTGGCCTGCCATAACTTTAAAATGTATTGAACGATTAAAGGCTCCATGTCAGTGTACGGTACTGAACAATCCGCCATCTCATCATCTAGTGCATCCTTGGCTTCCTGGTCAGCAACTGTGTTTCCATAGATCTCTACATGACTAGGGATCCAAACATAAATTACTTCTTTGCCCAATGCTACAAGTGATTTGTAGAATTCGGCTATTTTCAAAATAATTGGGTGTTTTGTTTTTCGACTTTCAATTGCCAATAGGCAAGAAAGCGAATCGGAACAAATCATGAATTTATTTGATTGCGATAAAACTACGAATTTAAGTGCTGAGTAAATAGCGTTAGCTTCAGCAGTAAATATGGAACTAGAGGATGGTAATCGGAGATTGATTGATTGATTAATGTTTTACGCCAACTTGAGCAATATTTCAGCTATATTGTGGCGAGAACTGTTGGGTTTATTGAACAATTCTAATAAATACATAAAATATCAATATAAAACCATATAGCTTTATACAAGTAAAACAGATGTGTAAAATGTTTAAAACAGAATAGTAATTTTTGATTAAACAATAACAATATTAGAAATTAGAAACTTGTTTAAAATTGATCCATTTAAATCTTACTAAATAAATTGATTGCATTTAAAAATTGAACGATTTTGTCGCCAGCGACGTTTGTAAATAGGTCTTTAAGACAATCAGCAGAATAAAAATCACGCCTGATATCGGTAACATCTACACATTCAATTAAAACATGTTGAATTGTATAAGGACAATTGCATGGAATGCATTCAGGTCGATCATCACTGTTGAGGATAAAACTATGTGTTGTTCTAGTATGTCCAATACGACATCGGGTCAACACTACCTGTTCCCTACGGTTTTTACCACAGGAACCGACTTGTTTACCGACGTCTGACTGTATTCCATGCAGTTTATTATTTATTTGCAGATCCCATTTGGCCTGCCATAACTTTAAAATGTATTTAACAATTAAAGGCTTCATGTCAGTGTACGGTACTGGACAATCCGCCATCTCGTCATCTAGTGCATCCTTGGCTTCCTGGTCAGCAACTGTGTTTCCATAGATCCCCACATGACTAGGGATCCAAACATAAATGACTTTTTTGCTTAATGCTACAAGTGATTTGTAGAATTCGGCTATTTTCAAAATAATTGGGTGTTTTGTTTTTCGACTTTCAGTTGCCAATAGGCAAGAAAGTGAGTCGGAACAGATCATGAATTTATTTGATTGCGATAAAGCTACAAATTTAAGTGCTAAGTAAATAGCGTTAGCTTCAGCAGTAAATATGGAACTAGAGGATGGTAATCGGAGAGTTGCTGCACGATCTCCAAAAACGGCTGCAGAAGCCACTCTGTCTCCATCCTTAGAGCCATCTGTGTAAATTTGCAAGTATTCAGGATGATCAGATTTAATTCTTGCAAAGTCCTGCTGGATAACCAGAGGATTGGTATCAACCTTTTTGTGTTTGCGTAGTTCAAAATTAAATGTTGGTTTTGGGGTCAGCCATGGAGGTTTTCTGGGACTTTCTATAGAAGCTATTTCATCTAAATTTATATTAGCAGATTCAAGGTGTGGTTTGATACGAAGACCAAAAGGTTGTATAACATTTGGGCGTTTTTCATAGTCAGCTTTGTGAAGAGGTTTGAAAACACAGTTGTGAGAAGGATTTGAAGGATACGCTTTAAGCTTTGTTGCATATTGTAAACCAAGTTTAATACGTCTTTCTTCCAAGGATGGTTCATTAGCTGCAACATAGAGACTCTCCACAGGAGAAGTTCTGAACGCACCTAATGAAAGACGCAAACCTTGGTGGTGAACGGTATCTAGTAATTTAATGTATGATTTACGGGCGGAGCCGTAAATAAAACATCCATAATCTAGTTTTGACCGAATCAACGATCGATATAAATTTAATAAAACTCGACACAACTTTTAAAATATCTAATGCCTTTAGACATTTGTTTTTTAACATTTTGATATGGGGAAGAAATGAAAGTTTACTATCAAAAATTTAACCAAGGAACTTGGCTTTTTTTACTATAGTTATAGGGTTATTGTATAATTTAAGCCCTGGGTCTGGGTGCATTTTCCGCTTACAACAGAAATGCATCCCGACTGTTTTCGAGCTTGAAAATTTAAAACCATTTTCAACTGCCCATTTTTCGATTCTGTTTAGACATAATTGCAATTGGCGTTCAATGTTATTCATGTTTTTGCCACGATAGCAAATCAGAAAATCATCTACATAAAGAGATCCATCATCAATTTTATCCTTTAAAACCTGGGCCAAACTTTTTATTTTAATACTAAACAGTGTGACAGAGAGGATGCTTCCTTGCGGAACACCCATCTCTTGTTCAAACGAGTCAGAAAATGAAGAGTTGACTCTAACATTGAATTCACGATCCTTGAGAAAATTTCTCAATAAATTTGGTAAACTTCCTCTCAGCCCCATATCAAAAAGATCTTTTAAAATGCCATATTTCCATGTTGTGTCATATAATTTTTCAATATCGAAGAAGATGGACACTGCATGTTCTTTCTTTAAAAATGCAATTCTGATAAATGTTTCGAATCGAACTAGATGGTCTATTGTTGTACGACCTTGTCGAAATCCATTTTGGATGTTCGACAGAAGATTGTTCGATTCGAGATACCAAACAAGACGGTTGTTTATAATCCGTTCCATTGTCTTACAGACGCAACTAGGTAATGCTAGTGGTCTGTAATTCGATGGTTCGGAATGGTCTTTACCCGGTTTTGGAATAGGTACTATAGTTGCTTGTTTCCACATAGGTGGATTGATTGATTAGTTAGAGTTTAACGTCCAATGAGCAATATTTCAGCTATATCAGGACGAGAACAAGTTAATCAATTCAAAAAATTGAAAGTATCAGAAGAAAGAAATAAAGGTGGAAGGGACAACAGTGGAAGTTTCCCCGTTTCCCAAATTTTATTAAAAAGATTTAAAAGAATTTCCAGAGTTGATAAAGGAAGATGTTTGAGGAGTTGATAATGGATATCGTCAGGGCCACATCCAAGGATTGTTTCAGTTCATCCATTGAAAATAATCTATTGTATTCCTCTGTATTTTTAGATTTAAAGTTAAGTTTGTTTCGTTCTTTTTGTTCTTTAATTCTCTGGAATGTGGGTCCTAGATTTTTAGAAGAAGAATGTTTCATAAAAGTTTCTCCAATTTTATTTGCAATATCTTCTTCAGATGTTAAAATATCTTGTCCGTTTTTGATGTGATGGATATTAGCTTTTCTATTTTTACCCTTGATTTTGTGTACCATATTCCAAACTTTGTTCATAGGGGTATGGCAATTTAATTTTGAAACAAAGTTACGCCAAGAAGTGCGTCTTCTTTGTTTCAAGGTTCTTCGAGCTTTTGCACGAAAAACTCGAAAATTGCCAAGATTATCCGTCGTTGGATGTTTATTGAAAAGTTGCTCTGCATTTTTACGATTTATCAGAGCATCATCATAGTCATCGTCAAACCAAGATTTCCCAGGCCGTTTTGTGTTTGCCGAGGTTTTCGGTATAGATTTATTTGCAATGGAAAGTATTTTTTCACTGAAAAGACTTATGGGATCAAGAACATCTTCGAACAATTCAGATTTCCATTTTTCTCTACATAAATGTTCATAAAGTGACCAATCAGCTTTATCAAATTTAAAGCGCTGCGGCTTTCCTCCAGTAGTAAAATAAAGATGTTGAAGAATGATAGGAAAGTGATCACTACTACATAAGTCATCGTGTACTTTCCAAAAGAAGTCCAAAAGTAGAGATGGGTCAGTTATAGTTAGGTCTATAGCTGAGTAAGCCCCATTGCCAGGATGTAAATAAGTGTTTGAACCGTCATTAAAAATACATAAACTTTCCTGCGACATTATGTCTTCAATCTTTTTACCTTTGTCATTCAACGCAGAACTACCTCACAGTGGGTTGTGAGCATTGAAATCGCCCATTATAATAAATGGGGCGGGTAGTTGGTCGGTCAGGTTTTTAAGTTGACTTAGACTGGGGTTGAAATTTGGTGATACATATACAGAACATAATGTGATCGTTTTATCTAAAGAAATTCTCACTGCAACAGCCTGATGATCGGTTTTTAGATCAACAGTACTGTGCACAATATTGTTGTTGACAAGAATGGTTGAGCCACCAGCAGCTCGTTCATTCTCAGCTACATAAGTGCTGTAGAGAGAGTAGTTCTTTAAATTTAACGTATCATTTTTCTTCAGGTGCGTTTCCTGAAGACAAAATGCGGCAGGATTAAATGCTTGAATTAATAAAGTAATTTCAATGAAATTTATCTTAAAACCTCGGCAATTCCATTGAATTATATTATTCATTTTAGTCGTATTGGTGAGAAATTTCCCTTTCGGGAAACCGAGGGATGACGAGACGATCGACCACTTGCAGACGAAGACCTACTGTGTGGTCGTTCATTTTCGATGTTGTTTTCTGGTTCTGATGTATCCATGTCGGTACCTAATGTTTCCCAAATGCTAACATCCCAGTAGGGTTTTTTGCGTGAACCAGATGATTTAGATGTGCCAGTGTCTTCGGCTGAAGAGAGGCTTTCATATCTATTAGACGTGCTAACAGACAAATTAGGACTATCACGCCTGCTCTGTCTTTGGCTGTTAGCACATTTTGATTTAATTTTATCTGCAGACGATGAGCGTTCTGCAGATTTGTTAACCTTTGAATGAGTTAATTCTGAATCAGGTTTTGCTTTGGTAGGCTTTGGAATATTAGTTGATTGCGTTTTCCTTTGAGTGGACGATTGTGTTGACTGGTTTGGTGATTGTGTTGACTGGGTTGATGAATTTACTGTTTGTTTCCTGTTTTGTTTATACTTAGTCGGAGTGAGAATTTGCTCCTTTGAAACGGTTTGGACCGGCAACTTTATTGGGTTCTGTTTGTCATGTGGCCAGGACAATATTGTCTGGGTCTCCATATGAGATAAAGAAGGCCGCCGTCTGACCTTATCTGCATATGATGAAGTTGCTGTCGTAACTGTATTCAGGGAGGTGACATGATGACGTGCGTCACTGTAAGTCATGTTTTTTTTTTCTGTTTTAACTTTCAAAATCTCCCCCTCTTTGATATAAAGGGGACAGTCCCGTGCAGAGGCCATATGCTCACCGCCGCAGTTAGCACATTTAAGTGCATTACTACAGTCAGTGCCCTGATGTCCCTCCTCCGCACATCCGAAACACTTCAGCCTGCCTCCACATTGCTTGGAGCCACGGCCAAACCCCTGGCAAGTGAAACATCTGACTGGGCTAGGGAGGAACCTGTCCACCTTTATACCAAAGGGGCCTATTTCCAAAGAGGTTGGAGGAACAGAAGTATTGAATGTTATTAAAAGGTGTTTAATTTAACTGGTGTGCCAGATTTTTTGGACACAAATCCCTGCACCCCTGCGACACCTTGAGAAGATAATTCTTCACATATTTCCTCATCTTTCATATCAGAGAGATACTGACTTCTGTCTCTCATAATACCCCGACAAGTATTCAGTGTTTTATGAGGAGAGGCTGAAATGTCGAAATCCAAGATTTTCGAAATTTTCATTAAGTTATGGCTTTGCTGTTTACTATTTGTTTCGATTAACAGGTCACCTGATCTCATTCTGGAAACATTTTTGACGGTTCCGGCAATGCTCTGAATTGTCTTCTGTATAGCAAAAGGGTTAATTTTTGAAACTGGTCTCTCGGGAGATCCACTCAACACAATAAACTTAGGCCAATTACAGTCTTCCACTTCAGGAATAGAATCGTCTGATATTCTCTTTTTATTTGGAGCTGGTTGGTTTGGATGTTGTTGTGCCATGAAAGAGTAAAGAGAGTTTCACCATCCTAGTCACCCACCCACCACGGAGCGCCAACTTTGGGCGATGCTTTTATTCCAGGGGTCTCTACCGGAAAGCACCAGGTGTTCCTAAGATGGTATACTCAAGCAGAGCGTAGCTATCAGGCACTGATAGAAAGCCTACCACTTGATTGACCCATGAGCCACAGCCTTTTCCAAGATATCCTGCAATGTATAAGATTTAAATGAGAATAAGACAACAACAAAAAGGACTAGTTTGTACAAATTCACATTGGAAGGATATCTTGAAGGGCTTGGCATGACCAGCCGATTGATCGGATCGGGCCCATCCGACCTCCCGTTTAGATGATATCAGAGCCAAAGCAGGATATTGACCCCATATTCTCAGCCCAACGGATATCTTATGGCCGCAGCGGGAGTCTGAATACAGGTTCGCACCTACCAGGATCTCGTCAACCATCGATACGGGATTTGACACACGGTAAACGTGTCGCCTCTGTTAGGAAGACTCATACTCCAAGCTCAGAGGATGCTGCGGGCCTATTCATAAGCCGGAACCACGCACGGCGGCGTTCGGATTCGACAACAAACATGCCTTATAGTTTGACTTTGGACCTCATGAGAAAATTATTATTATGCCCACCTTTACACACAAAAACTGCTGAGGCAAATCGTATCAAAGTGCATTGAAATGGTCAAGTGAGTTTTTTCGATAAAAATCGTCTACTTTACCTTTACCCGACAACCAACATGGCCGCAAAAGTGGCACTTACTGAAACATAAGACTGCATTAAATTATAAATCCTGAATACAATTCTTCATTTTGTTTAAATTTGAAATCAGGGCCATTTATGCGAACATATGCTTTAACTTTGAAATTGTTGATGCCTTATTTATCAAGTATGATTTTTAAATCTCATTAAAAGAAAGTATGGGTGATCTTTGAATTAAAGCATCATTTCTTAGAAACATTTTGTCAGGTGAGTGATTTTTCAATGATGGCTCTTCCCTGCATGTGACATATACGCTAAGACGGTAGATAAAGTGAGTGTTTTGATTTAGACAGGGTATTTTGAGTTAACCCTTATTTACATGACCTTTTTCCAACACATTTAAATAAGATGTCTAGAATTTGTTCATAGATATTCATTTCGAAAACCCTTTTCAATTTTTATTTTATTAAAGGAAATGACAATATTCATTTGATATCCTCGTCAAGATGGCACAAATTATCTATTTACCTAGAAGATTTCGAAGGGAATTTCAAATATGCTAATTATTCCATGTTCTTCATTGGAGATGAACGTCAAGAATACCGGTTGGCAGTTTCTGGATTTTCGGGATCTTCTGACGTTGGTAAGTTTTCAATACTTAAATTCTAATAAGTAAAGGATGGAAGCACTTAATAGTTAATATCATTGAAAAAAAATACAATTCAGACATTTAAAATATTTCCGTCGTAATTTAAATTAGTTACCAAAATGAAATTTAAAGAAATCAAAGTCACAATTTTAGAGTTGAGGCCATACCTCTCACAATTACTGACACAACCGTCTGTTTAGTAAAACGCTAGGTATAAAACCCTTCAACAGAAGATAATATAAATTTTACAGCGTTAAGTTATTAAAAGTTGCTTTTAGCATTCCTTTGTATATTATTTTTTCTTAGTATTATATCCATTGATAATAAGTATTTTGAGCTGCAATGTCCGAGGAATAATGTCTTCAACTACATGTCTTGCAGAGTTGCTAGCTTGTTTAAGCATTGATATGGTGATTCCTAGTGAACCTGAGCTAAAATTTCATTTCTTGACAGTGATGATAATATCTTTGTGACATCGACCGAGTTAAATGATTGCTATAACTGTTCTCATGTAGAAGTGGTAAAGCCATATTGATTAAGAAATGACTTAAATTTTCAACTATTGAAATAAAAAATATCACATGCGACCCATATAGTCGGTATACTCAAAAGTAACAAATGTAGGCCAATATTTTGTTTGATGTACACATGAGCTAAGATTTTTCAATTGATATGTATAGAAATGCTTTGCAACCTCTGTATTGTTGGTAGCACGGTACAGTTTCTAAACGTAGAGCTGGTTTTTGCCTGGTATTTTTAAAGTTCACTGAATGCTCTACAAGAGAGAATACTACAATATCCGTGGTGAAAGTTATGAATGGGTGAAAATCTTGAAAATGTTATTATTGTCGCCTATGGAAACTGAACGTGCTACCTATTACCTTTTTCGAGAGGCGGCACTTAAAACTCTAAAGGAATGCTTTTCAAATGCACACAAGTTAAAGTTAGGAAAGGAATAAGAAAAATAGATTTTGAAGCCAAATTTAACAACTTCCCTTAGCATATCAATTCCGGAAATCAACTTGCATTTAGTTCCGCCTTTGGAAATCTCCAAAAAAGATTGACATTAGCAAGATGGCCAAGTGCAGTTTGATCTGAACAATGGTGTTATAATAATGAACAGGAAATGAATATTTATTGGTAAATAAATATGGAAGAGAGTGGTAAATATTTAAACAAATGAAATACACATACGACACTACCCTCCCTTGTCCAAGTTTCCCTCCAAAGCTGTGAAAACTTCTTGTTGCGCAAAATCGAAAGTTTTTGAGGGGTGATATCCGTAACTCTATGGTCCGCAAGTATTAGAAAAAGCGCAAAGACCAATAGAGCTACGGTTCCGCAGCAAGGTATTACCAGAGTTATGGTGATATTATTTTTTCTTGTTATTTCAACGCATCAAGAAGATCATAAAACTGTTGGTGTTAACTATATAAATAAGTGAAAATCTCCGGAGTTTAGTAACTTTCTTAAAAAGACGTTTTGTGAGCTATTGCTTTCATTTGGCGTCGGATGTCGTCGTCGTCGGTATTGACTTTTATCTCCTTCTCTGAGACTGGTATACGAACCAAACATTGCCAATTTATATACTTTCAATTCAATAGATTAAACAATCAGGCCGCTTTTACTAAAAAGAAAATAGGTTAACGTTTCTGTTTTTGCAAATATCTCAAAAATTATTACAAATTTCCAAAATTCTAAGAAATATTATATGGTAATGATATAGAGAATGGGGAGGTAAGGTTACCGCTTAACCAGTTTAATCGTTTGGCTGGCTTTTGCACTTTCCGGTACCAGATGTGGATCTCCTGAGTTCCTATCGTTGTATACGTTTGTTTTTAAGTTCTGTATGTCCTGCAATTTTAAAAACGAATTTAAGGACTCATGTACGAGTTTTTGCCCTTTTTTCTGGAATTTTCAAGATTTTATACAGTTGAACTTGTATTTCAAAATCTGTAAGACAAAGAGATTACGGTTCATTGTAAAAATCTTAAGTTTCGAAGACTTAGGTTTTGACATATATCCGGTAGATTCTCATCTCCCTTCATTGTTTATGATGTTACATTTGGCCCAATAAAAAGTGCATTCAAAGAACTTCTTCTCTGGAACTTCTCGAACAATTTTATCCAAATTTTCATATACAGCTTTATCTGTTCCCGATTAGTCCTCTTCAAAACTTTTTACTTTTATTACTCAAAATAGTCTTCATCAGGGAATATATTTAACATAGGACCCTTTGAGGTCATCTCCTTTGGTACTATTTGAACATTTTTAACGAAAGAGGAGCATAATTGCCCTTGACTGGTCCCCATTTATGTTTTCGAATTTCATGTTCTTACTTCATCCAAAAAAAGCCGCCAGCTGGAAACATAGTTTAAAATAGCCTCTGTATTCCGAGATCTTCTCCTCAAATACCGCTTTAACAATTTTAATCAAATTCGATAAAAATAACCTCTTTGTGTTTCCTTCAAAGTTTGTGATTTTATTAGGTTACCTCATCCAAGATGTCCACCAACAGAGAGCATAGTTTGACATAAAGCTAAATTAGACAAGTTGCTTTTTTAGAAAAAAAAAGCAATGGCTGAACCGGTGAACAACTTGACTTAAAATCAGCTCACTCATTAGTTATGGCGTGGCTTGCATGTTTACTTTCCTATAGACATTGGTAATTAATGAGATCTAGCCATTCGTATCAAAAAGGAATTGAAACCCCAGCTATTCGACTAAATGTAGGAATAAACGATCTCCCATCCGTCCACAGGTCTTCCAATTCGGAGATTATATATACGTCTCTGTCCAAGTTAAATAACTAAAACGTTCATTATAAGAACCATATTGTTGTTTGTCTGGTGGTTTTCAACATCATTGAATTATTGAGTAATGTTAGTTAAGTATAACTTGTAATCTGTCTCAGGACAGCAATAAAAAAATCGCAGCACCATTACTCAATATATAAATGACGTTTGTGCTATATCCAGAGTTATATTGCTGAAATCTACAACAATGGGACTGCAAATAAACATTGCTGGAAACCTTTACTGTTTGAACAACGTTGTCGGCATTTGAGTGTTCTTTACATTGTGACGTCAGGTGTTTCATGACGTTAAGTCATGGTTACGATTGTTGTATCACAAAAATCAACACGTCCTGTTGGCCATTTACCGATGTGAGATGAGGTCGCGTGCATCGCTCTCACATGGGTCATTTCCTACTGTAAACCAGCATTTACGGAAGAAGACAAAATGCTCCACTGTATATGAATATTTGTATGTTTCCCTTAAAATAACTAAATACCGAAGTCACTGTGAACTTATTTTCTGCATATGCGCATTTCGACAACTTATGTCTCTTCAGTGCAGACAAAATCCAAACCTTTGGAAGACCATTAACTCAAAGATGTTCAAAAACTGATAGAGAACACATAACCAATATGATCTAAATGTTAAGCCAAAATCAGCTAAGGATAGAGCTTTGCATGAGGGAGATACTCCTTAGGTTCAACAAAGTTTACAAAAATTTAGATATTGCAAGGTTTCAAATAGAATCGGCTTTCGGGTCAGCACCGAAGTACTGACTACTGGGCTGGTGAATACCCTCGGGGACTAGCAGAGGCATCTACCCAGTGGTAACAAATAACCAAAAACCGAAGTCACTGTGAATTTATTTTCTGCATATGCACATTTCGACAACTTATATGTCTCTTCAGTGCAGACAAAATCCAAACCTTTGGAAGACCATTAACTCAAAGATGTTCAAAAACTGATAAAGAACAAATAACCAATATGATCTATTGGTAAAGCCAAAATCAGCTAAGGACAGAGCTTTGCATGCGGGAGATACTTAAAAATGACATTTCCAGACGAAGATCAACAGTAAAAGCGTTGTTCCATTGCTTTGTTTTACCATTTATTTGTAGATACTTTGTCTCCTGTTTATTTACTCCATATCTCTTCATTTTTTTTCTTTACACAGATGCTGACAAAAGATATTTACGTCACAAACCGTGAATTGGAATAGGTTTATTGAATTGGTTCTAATTTCTAAAATGCATAATATCAAATGCCTACGCCAAAACAATACAATAAGGCACGGATCATTTGATTTTCAGGGAATGGCCTGTTTTTTTTTTTTTATAATTTCTGACCCTGATTTTTGCTAAACTAAATTCTCCAACCAGCATCTTGGATAAAAAAAATAATCTGTACTGTGTCTAAGTCTCTCTCTTCCTCAACAATTTTCCTCGCACAGTGTATATTGGTTACAGAATGATCTGATCTGTGTCTCAATCTGTCCATTAAAAAAGCCTTTCTCAACAACGTAGCTCTCATAGCGTATATGGTTAAAAAATAATCTGGCCTGCGAAGCTCAAAAAAAAAAAAGAAAAAGAAAAATTCCGGGGTCATGTGGAAATCCAAGACCACCACCTGAAAAACAAATGGTCCATGCATAACTATTTGAAGGACTCGATTAAGAAAAACTTCGACAGCAGTTCGTCATTTTAGAAGAGTAATAAAAAAAACTAGGCACATCTATATACTACCAAAAGCTTGAGACACGAAGATTTAAATTTCATTTAAAGAAAAGATCAGGTATTTAAAAAAAATCCAAGATTTTGACCCCTATCGTTTTGCTTCCAAGAGCCTGGAAATGGTAAAAATATAGTGATATAAAAAAATATTGCTGAATGCTATTTATATTTTGTTAGGGAGTTTCTTTAAAAATGCACCATATAATTTTTTTTATATTGAGATACACAAAGAAACCCCTTAATTCTGAAACTGGTTGGATCTTAATCCCTAAACAAAATTAATCCTAATTGAACAGTCTTGTGAAGGAACATGCTATTTTTTAATGATCAGTGCTATGCTACCCGACAACAACTGCTCCATATCATTACAACACATAATCCGATCGCAAGATATTTTTGATAAGCCTTGCATCATTCGCCATCCATTGCTTATAGCATAAACCAAGAAAAAAAATCCATGCAAGAAGACCTACAAGCAGATTGATATATCTGAGTGAAAACTATAAATCAAATAAATTCGAACAAAAATCAAGGATTATTATCTTATAATTTTTACTATTTATTCATGTTTTATTTTCAAATATTTATATACAATAACATTAAAGTGTCAATTACTTATTTTGCTTTAAAACGAATATTTATCATGATTTTCAAATTATAATGCTATACATATAATTATTTATTATCATATTTTAACCATTTTATATTTTCCAGTAATTTTATATTTAGAGGATAAAAAAATTACAACTTAATGGCTTACCTCTGAAAATTAGCATTTATATAAATATATATTTAATGACCCCTTGATAAATAGATTAATGTAAGTAGCCCATGACTTTATATTATAGGTGATCCTCTAGATAAGTCCCAAGAGAACAGTTGATTCCGTATCAGTTCAAGTCCTTTCCGTATTTGATTCTTTCCTTCTCAAGTTACCCATGTGCAAGAGGAATTAATGACAGATAAAGTATGGCTGAACCGTGAGCGGTTCAGCCAAAAATCAATTTATAAAATCTTATCTGAAACTGCTCTTCCATTTAAAACCAAAGCAAGTAACAAAGATCTTCCTTTAATACTGGTGATTGTAGCTTGCCATAAAAAATCTTCCTTGATCAAATTTATCATTATCACAAATGGTAATATTTGTGGTATTCTACTTTTTTGAGAAACAGTGGTTCCATATTTAATGACATTCACCGAGAAAAACAAATGGCCAGGTGAGCGGTACAGGCCCTTGTGAGCCCCTGGTTTACATCATGATTATAACCCTCTTTAATGTTCAGATTATACACTATACATGTATATATGCAATCATGAATAGCAAATGTATTTAAACACTAGCCAACGTGTGTTGTTCATGTTTTCTTCAACTTCAGTGACAAGTTGGGAAATTTTGCATTTGAAATTTTCAGTATCATGAATACTGGTGTTATCTAGTTGGTTTTGGGAAATGCTTTCGAATTAAAATAGTATTCAACATTGTCTTATTTAGAGAGAAAATATTTTTTTTTGTTTACTTTCATAAAATCGTGTCAATGTTTCATTTACAAATATAAAACAAATGTTTGTAAAAATGGCTGAAAGCGTGAAACTTGGTACTTTTGAAAGACATCTTCATTGAATAACAAAAATCCGTCCCTTTTAGACGAAAAATTATTTTCGTCCATCATTTCATTTAATAAAAATCATTCGTAACTTCGCTTCGGCACAAAAAAAAACCCGCTTGGTTTTCAAACTATTTGACGTATTCCTGTTGCATTTAAGAATGTTGTTACACGTGTGTTATATAAAATAAATATTAATCCAATTTCCAATTTTATTGAAGACGGTTTTATTTAAGTTTTGGCTTCTTCTTTGAGGTTACTCTTTTTGCCACTTTTATGTGATTTATGCACCGAGCGACAAAAAACATTTTACCTGTATGAGAAAAAATTCTATGTTTTGACAATATTATGGCTTTGATATTTAACACAATCTGGGCACACAGAAGCTATAGTTAGTCGTCATATAAGCTGGAGGTTGATGCATCATTAAACCTGGTTTAACTCTCTATTTTATTAATAAAATGCTCGTTCCAAGTCGGCAATATGACGGCTTGCCAAAAAAGTTCTGTGTTGGATTGTGTTCCCCTAAATCAGGCGAATGTTTTACGGATTTTCCTTACTGGTCTCTCCCTTTGATCGATTCGGACTTTTGTTGTCAGTTTTATTATATAATGCTTGATAGACATTTTAAGATTAAAAAAATACTAACCAATGTGGAAAGCGGAAACAAGTTCCAAACATGCCTTATGTTATCAGTTAATGAAATCAAGTACAAAGATTATGTTTTTCCATCTACAAAGTCAGTCAATCTATGAAATCTTCAATGTATGCATTGATGTAAAGATAAAAACTAAAACCGAAAAGAGCAAAAATTATTTTACTCGGTATGCGTCTTCGGGAAGCGGAGATAAACCACAAATCAATAGTAAGCTTCAGACTTGCAAATCGAATGGATTACGAGTATAGGGTTTTATTAGACTTGGTTAACATTTATCTCGCAATGAATTTAGACTTTGAATGATCTTAAAAAAGGCAGTGTATAAGAGCAAACCATTATCATAAGCATTGATTTAATCATCTGCAGATACAATTAATAAATTGAATCCGTAAAATATCAGACTTGGAAACTAAATCATCACAATAATTAATGAAACGCATACTTTAATAAAAACAAATTTCGATTTTAGGCGACGGTTTATCATACCACTCCGATTTACCATTCAGTACTAAAGATAGACATCCTTTATGAAACACCTGTGCTGTGACACGTCATGGTGCATGGTGGTATGGCAGCTGTGCATATTCTAATCTAAATGGACCATATCTCGCTGGACAAGGCAGTAACGAAGCAACACTAGAATGGTATTTGTGGAAACGTTATTACTCACTCAAAAAGACTACAATGATGATAAGGAGAAAGTAGAAGAAAAAATAAGTTTATGCCACATATTGATGGGAAAAAAGACATGAAAATAAATTTGGATATGCATACATAAAAAACAATATTTTCCCATAAGAGTCTGATTTTTATAATTAAGCCTCACCCAAGATGGCTTTAGTTACATCTATCGCATCGACAGACTACGTCCTAGGGGCACTAATGTTAAGCAGGATACCTGTTGGTACAGTGAATTATATATTTTTAACTGTGCATTTCATGACATTCACACATGTCCAGGTCCAAGGTGATATAGTGTAGTGACAATTTGAAAAAAAGCTATATATTCGACCTGATTGCACCCACCTAATATGCAGGTAATATAGCAAATGTACTTAACAATCTACTTAATAGGAACAAGAAGGGAAACGGGGAATGTGTCAAAGAGACAACGACCCAAAGGGAAGCAATAACAACTCAAAGCCACCATAAGATCTTCAATGAACGTAAAGGAAACCCCTCACCCAACGGCAGGTCGGAGTTGGCCCCTAAATAAAGAGTAATCAAGTTCAGCGAAATAAGCATCATCCTAGTCTCCCATAGACATAAAGTAAACTAACTAGAAAACAGACAAGACACACAAAGGCTTAATAAATTATCTGACTTAGGACAGGCGCAAAAAAAGTCTGTATATGAAGATCATGAAGCTAGTAAGTGCCTCTCTGCATTTCATGAAAAAATATGTTGTTGTACCCGAGACAAAGCTTCTAATAACATCGTTTATGTATGTAAAACACATTATTACGACTGCTTCATCAAAGAACTATGCATTGATCACAATACACCAGGTAGTGCTACACAAAAAAGAGTTTTATTTGACAAAGGTGAAATCCTTTCCAATCACATGCCATTCATGTCCTCCTTGAATATCTATACTAAAAATTAAAATTCAAGACCTACCATACCTATATTGGTTACCTAAATTTCACAAAAATCCATATAAGGAAAGATACATCCAAGGATCTTCATCTGGCTCTACTACAGAATTGTCTTTTTAACTAATACATGTATTTTGTCTCCAGTCAAAGACAGGCATCAAGCATACTGTGAAACTATTCATGCCCGACGTGACATGAATCACAAGTGGATAGTTAAAAGTTCGGAGGATCTATTGGAAAATCTTGAATACTGTTCATTTTCGTAAATACATTTTCTGAAAAAAATTTGATTTTTCCACATTGTAAACCACACTTCCTCATGATATACTAAAATAACGATTCAAAGGTTTTATTCAAAAAGCCTTTGCCGATTCAAAAAAAAAAAAATGCTGTATTAGGTTATAAATCCTCTTTTTTCAAAAACCAATTTAAAAGGAAAAGTATGCTATGATGAAAAAAAAGTGTGCCATTTTTATTTATAGAAAAATGCAATGCTCGATGCATTTAACAAATAAGCTGCGATAAATAATTTTTATGAAGTTTCTTTAAATGAACGCTTGGTAAATTTCTTCTCAGAAAAGGAAAGATCTTATTAGGAAATCCTCGGGAAAACTCCCTCTTTTATAGTTAATAACAGTCCAATACGAGAATGATAACATGTTTACTTTAATAGCACAATTTTCAGATTGTACTTACTTAGTATTGCACAACCCCAGTGTACTTATGGTGCCACGTATGGTGCAGTTCCTATTTAACTTATGCCAAATCAAGTCTCCTATCAATCTTTCCGTATTTAAAAAGTAATGTTTTCAAATGTTCTCTTAACCAATAAAAAAATAAATTATTGTTGATTGTACTTTTTTCTTGAAAAATATATTATCCTATTGATTGCAATTTTCTTACACTTGATTAAATTACTATAATTGTAAAATACCATTTCATTTGTGAAATATATTGCACAAAAGTACAGCCAATACATGTGTTTTTAATATAAAGCAATTACAAAAAACAGGAAAATAGTAAGCACCTAAAATGGCCAGGAACTACAATCACATGCCACAATCTACAAACGATCTGCAACAAAACACAAACATAAAACAACGATAAGAACTCGGGAAAGCCAGCGGTAGGGTTAAACCGGTTTATTGGTACTCAACCCCCCCTTTCTCTATCCCGTTTCCCTATAGGGAAATGAACATGCGAATAAAACCCAATACAGGTAGACTACTAACGCAATAACCACTATCTTGGAAATGAAAAGCATATGACAAAACGTAATTTAGAAAGATGGGTAAAAGAGTGCTCGCCGCTAAACTGCCAGCTAGCTCAGGGAATTTAGCGTGCTGGTAAAACACTGCCGCACTACGGAAAAGAGTCTTCATGAATTTCAGTAGACATCGGCAGTATCAGTGAGAGGCCAGTATATATGTAAAGTCTTCAGATCACTGGAATCCAAAGCCATTTTAACGGATTTGTTCAGAATATCTCGTCGATATCCACTATTACGTAAAGAATGTAAGTTACGTCCCAGTTTTTCTGGATTATTTATCAGTTTTTGACATTTTTTAACAACATTTCCATAAAATCGAAGATGAGAAATGCCCTTTGTAATTAGCTGTTTGCGATTCACGTCATATCTACATATCAAATGTTCATATCTTCTGTAAAACTTAAAACTTTTTAAAAGTATTTACATAATTTATGAAATTTGAAACCGTGTTGTAAAAGTTTGGACGTGAGAGTAAGTAAGGTTACGCTCATTAAAATCATCAAGGGTAGAACAAATGCGAGCGAATAGTACAAGTTGAGATATATACACCCCCGCAGGATGGAACTAGGGGAATGTCGAAATCAAGAAAGGGGAAATTAGTAATAGTAAAATCAAAATCATCCCTTTTATCATAAATTTTAGTATTTATTTTACCAGAGTCAATGATGATACTTAAATCCAAAAAAGGGCAGTATTTAGAATAATTGTTTGCCTTATTAAGTTTCAGTTGTTGTGGGTAAATCATGTCGACATAAGCTAAAAACTGGATATTATCAATAGTAAGGATATCGTCAATGTACCTGCTATTATTATTAAAAATAGAAATAAGTTTATCACGGTTTGGTACAGTTATATTTTGTAGTTTTTTTCATGAAATCCCCTTCGTAACAAAACAAAATAAGATGTACATTTAACTAATTATTTGTGAAGTTTAAACCGGTTCTGACCCGTAAGATAAATTTTCATATTCAACATATGTTGAATAAGCCCCATGCTATTTCCCACAAAATCTTTTCGAAAATAATTCTTAGAATAAGCAATTCACATAAAACGGCTCTGCATTTACGAGTCGTAACCAAATATTGAAACTTGTAAAGAAATTAACCAGCATAGCCGTAAAAACACAACATAAAATTTAATCTTTAAAATATCTTTAGCTAAATAGACCTTGATTTGACTTCAACTGAATGCAAACCATAAAAGCATTACCAGAGTAAAAATTCGGAATGATGCGCCATTTCCTTTTCTTTTTTGGAAAATGAGACAGATGCGCAATTTCCTTTTCTTTTTTTGAAAATGAGACAAACAGAATACAAAAATTTTACAGAAAAGGTATCCCTTATTTATTTTTTTTATTTTATTATTATTTTATTTGTTTCCCTATTTTTTAAAGATTTACATTGACTTTTTAATGCATTCCTAAAAGACCAACATATACTCCCACGTGGGACAAGGAAATCCATTGATTTTTTTTGAGGGTCAGACAAAAAAATCTCAGACACCCTCGAGTAAGATTTCTAGCGTCTCGAACTCAGCAAGCTTCGTCCGAGTACTTGAAATCTTACCTCTGGGTGTCCGAGATTTTTCTGTCTGACCCTCGCCCTGGTATTAGATTCTTATAATCTGGAAGATTTTATGCTAATGAAGTATTTGATATTGGAAGACCATGCGTATTTGAAATTGGATTAAAAACAAAAATATTTTTAACAAAATCAACAGAAAAGGCTTTATCTAAAATAAATATTTCTTGAAGTTTATTGCCAATAATTATGATTTACTCATATTTTGAGAGATTTAATCGATCTTAATGTGTATTCCGATGTCGAAAAAAAAATTACATAAACAACAATGCTGAAAAACAACAATTTATTTAATTTTTAATGTTATCCTGGGCAAAAAACATAAACTGATTCGTATTTTTATTTTCATTTCGGGTACATCCCGTCAATACGGTACCTACATGTACGGTACTTACTTATTGCACATTTTCAAAAAATATTAAATATATTATTAAATATCTGCCGTGAAACTTATATGTTGCTATTCTGGTATCTTTTCAATGACTCAACTAACATGCATCTTACTTGTTGATTAAACAGGTAATAAACAATTTAATTGCCCTCCCTGTACGGTATCCTTCAACAATGAAGTAATCGAAAAAGCCCGAGTCAGATCAAATCTGTTTACCTGTGTTGGTTTTTGGTGTTCAAAATGTAACAAGATGGCGGCCCCACGATTTCATTTCTGATATTGTCTATACATAGTAGAAATTTTAAAAAGACGAACATTGTCATTCCGCTCATTGAAAATTTTATTTCGATATTTTTATCCACTTTTGAGTTATACAGGGTTAAAACTGAGCGTTTTTCTGTGGTGGCCACGAGAAATCGTGTGATTGTATTGAGTTGCTAATCTCTGTAATTTAATGTCTCTGAATGAAACTAAATGAATCAACTGTGAAATCTGTACAAAATCATATCTAGCATCAAAACTTTTAAAAGATAATGATAAATGTTTTGTTTGACTTGATTGTTTGTTTTATTTCTCCCTCCTTCCCTCGTAGCTTTCATCTGACATTGACGTTAAACATAGAATGAATTTAAGTTGACGGTTCGGTCTCACTTACTTTACACACAGGTGAAATATCTTTGTCGGGTAGCAGGACAACTCATCCCCCCCCTGTCCGAGTCGCCCGCATTTTCTTCCAACTCGCCCTAACCAATATTTAAAATACCATCTCGCCCCACAAAATGATTCAAAATCCTCCAGTCATTTTGGCTTTAGTTTACTATCGGGATACAACTATTTCATGTCGTGATTTTTTCGCATTTACCTTGGTCATGAGTAGTGTTTAGGGTTAGAGATATGCGGTTAGGGTAAGAATGAGATAGGGTTAGGGTTGGAGATATGGTAAGGGTAAGAGATATGGTAAGAATTAAGGTAAGAGATAGGGTTAGGATTAGAGTTAGGAGTAGAGTTAGGTTAGGGTTGTTAAAATCAGCGATAGGTTTAGAGTTAGAGAGTGTTCCATAAGAAACAAATGTACTGTAAGATAGGAAAATATTAAGTAATGATTTTATCGGTTTTATCAGTTTGACGTAAATTCTTGAATTCACCTTATGCGGCGAATTGACCAGACGCTTATGGGGCGAGTTTGATATCAACATTATATGGGGCGAGTGTGATGGAAATGGGGGCGAGTTGACTTGGATTCCTTTGTCGTTCGATGTACAATATTTACATTTTATCATACATTAAAACATGCATTATCCTGGATAATCAACGAAAATTCGAGAGTTTTAGTAAAATTGTCGCAGCTTTCTTTTGATTATGACTGTATATATAATTATAAATTTAAAATTTAAAAATGGCTAACCTTAAAGATATGGTGAACGATATGGGGTAATCTCATATGTCCGACACTCATTTGTCCGACAATATTACCATTATTACTTGGCAATCACGTAAGTGATGCCAAGTATATTGATTGGTCAAACAAATCTTTAGCCTTAATGTTTGAAAAAACAGCCTTACACATCTTCAAAGTGAAAATGTATATAGTTATCCTTATAACTGAACTAATTACAAATCATAAATTGATCGTAAATTGTGGTCAGTTTTACCAAATAGGTAATTTATATTTTTATTTCTTTTCTGTATCGTAAGCGACCGTTCTATAAATAGGCGACTTTTCCAGTCTGTTTATAAATATTTTGAAGGAACTTTGAATGACCTAGTAAACTAGTTGTAAGCGATACACGTGTAGAAAATAAATTTATCTCCCATCGGGTGTTATTCAATATATACGTATTAAAGGTACAAAATGTTGAAATACTCTAATGACAAAGTCAAACTTCGCTACTCAGAACCATTGAAATGATTAACACCTACACGCTGCAGCATGTAAAATAATAACCTCATTTACTAATATAATGTGTTAAGTTCATTTAACAGCTTGTCTTTAAATTCATTAGAAATTCTCTTTATCTGTAAAAAAAATATCATTTGCAATCATGAATAAAATACAATTTAATAAACAAGTTGTAAAATAACATACAATTCTTGATACTTTTAAACAGAAGAACTTTAATTTAGTGTTTGATATCACATCGATAAAAATAAAACAATGAAAAAATAAATGTGCTATTAAAATAATTGAATGATTAAATGATGCTGTCCATGTTAAATTAGATATTATTTTTTTTCCCAAATAACAGACAACAGAAACACGTCTACCAGAAAGATTTTTTTTACCAAATAGAGGTGATTGCCAAATATTATGCTATGCACGATCTTTCATTTTCTTCCCTTGTCTTAACAAAGTAAGTGAAACCCGACCCGTCATTCCAAAACACAGACCACTCAATAAAATACCCCAGGAAAAATACCATGGGCGACAACAGCATCTCCTGCTTCTTATAAGACAACCGCTGTATGGAACTTGTCCATTCCGGTAGTTAAGTCAAATACGGTAGAGGGAAAACAAACTTTAGTGACAAACAGAAATCTGTTGTCATCTGGGAAACAGATACTAGTAGTAGTATTTCATAGCTATTCACAAGATCGTGATGTCGACCATAAAATATTCAGTGATGAATTCAAGTTGTTGTTAACATACCCTTGTTTAAGTAGCCTATCTGTAAGCAACCGAGCTCTATCGGGGTATTCACTGTATCGACCATAGGCCCTTGAATATCAAATGAGTTGGGAGATGCGAACTTTATATGCCGGTGCTTTTGGAATGTTGCTACAAAGAAAAGGGAAAGTGACTATTGGAAAAGTGAAGTTATTGCGTTTGTCGTAAGATTACTGGAACAGTTTCCAGAAGTCGCTCGTTCGAGCAGTAGTTCTGTTGTTGATTTAAAAGATCGAAAAGGACGCTTACTCTTTTTGGCCGAGTTGCGACGGCGTGAACTTTTGGTTTTCGCAACATATCTTGGGAACCACTTGACATATCTAAATGACACTTGGCATAGACGTGACTTATGATCAGAGGAGGAACCATATCGATTCTGAGGTTTGTGCGACAAAGGTCAAAGTCACAACTTCTAAAAAATCACATGTTAGGTATTTTTTGAAAACAAAAATAGCTAAAAAAAATTACAGTTCATACAAAGGTACATTTTTTTTCTCTCCTGGCTACAGCCAGGGTGAGCTTTTGCCATCACTTTTTGTCCGTCATCCGTCTATCGTCCGTCCGGCGTAAACTTCATTCAAAGATATTATTCTCTGAAAATACTGGGCAACTTGAAACCAAACCTTGGCATCATTAGTCCTTAGTAGTCCCCTGCAAAAAGTTGTTTTTTTTTTTCAGGACCGCGCTATATCCAAGATGGCCGCCATTGGGATCATAGTTTTAAGATTTGACGCTATGGGAAAAAACATTCAAAGGTCTTCTCCTCTGAAAGTACTGGGCCAATTAAAACCAAACATGGCCACAATAGTCCTTAGATCGTTCGCTACAAAAAAAAGATGTTTTCATATCCGCGCTTAATCCAAGATGGCCGCCAGCCAGGATTAGTTTTAACATAGGACCCTATGGGAAAACACATTCAAAGATCGTCTTCTCTGAAACTGCTGAGCCAATTTGAATCAAACTTGGCCAGAATAGTTTTTACGTGGCCTCCTTCAAAAAAGTTGTTCTTTCAGGTCTGAACATAGTTTTAACATTTAATTGTATGGGAAAACACTTTCAAAGATAATCCCTGAAACTATTGGGCCAATTGAAACCAAACTTGGAAACAATAGTCCTTAGATGGCAAAAAAGTTGATTTCAGATCCGCGCTGTATCCAAGATGGCCGCAAGCTGGGATCATAGTTTTAACATTGGACCCTATGGGAAAACACATTCAGAGCTTTTCTCGTCTGAAACTATTGGGCCAGTTGGAACCAACTTGGCAAAAATAGTCTTCTTCAGGTGGCCCCTTGCAACAAAGTTGTTTTTTCAGATCCGCACTGTATCTAAGATGGCCGCCAGCGGGATCATAGTTTTAACATTGGACCCTATGGGAAAACACCAGAGAAATGGTGATAGCCTACGCCAGTCGATCACTGAAAAGAATTATTGCACACAGAAAGAACTACTAGCTGTGAAATTTTTCATCGAAAATTTCAGGCATCATCTCTTGAGTAGGAAGTTCAGACTTAGGACAGACTACCAACCATAAGTATTGCTATTTCGACTAAAAAAACCAAGAGGCTGAATAGCAAGGTGGATAGAAGTACTCTCAAGATACAATGTCAGTATAGGACATAAGGCTGGAAAGAAAATAGGACATGTAGACGCTCTATGTAGGTGTGAATACCCAGATAAGTGTAACTGTTTCTATGAAGATTCATCGGAAAACCTAAAATGTGGACCTTGCAAGAAATGCCTGAAAAGAACTGAAGACATGGTGTACAGCAAACCACAAGAATCAAGTCAAGATTGTGAAACAGAAGAAATTAGAGAAAAAGAACATGGTAGTGTTAGTACAAGAAATGTAAAAAGAAGATGGATGCAGAAAATACCAAATATGTAAAAGTAAAAATAGAAGACCTTTCTTACACTTATCAACAATTAGCTAAGCCCAAAAAGATGACTCAGATATGAAAGTCATAAATTATTCCCTTGAAAGCAATAAGAAACCTGAAAGTTCAGAGATGAGCCTATGTAGTCCGAAGACTAGGCATTATTAGATCCTATGGAACACACACACTCTAGTAAATGGGGTTATTACAAAAGAGTTTATAAAAGAAAATGGTACTGGCACTTAAGGATGTATTCTCCTGAGGTTTCAGTCTCGTTCAAATCTCGTTTATAAATAAATCTTAAAACTTGCCTTATGAGTGACATTTTTTAATTGATATATATTATATGATGACCCTCCCAGATTGTGTCAAAAAATTATGTATCTACGACCAGTAGTTTTCGAGAAATGGAAAATTCTACTTTTCGACCAAATTTGACTGTTGATCTCGGTCAGAATTTAGCCGATTTTGGGGTAGGGGTAAAAAAAATTAATTTTCAAGAAAAGTATCTATCTTATTCATAAATTTTCTTTTCAAAATTCTTCAAGATATAATTGTCCAACTATTTAAACAAAAAAGGGTGAGTTCTGACAGTGTAGTTGATGGGAATTTTGAGAAATCTAGAGTTTTACAGATTTTACGAAGTCTTGAATTTGACCGAAAAAAGTAATATTTTCTTACAAAACTTCCTTATTTCAACACGGACCTATGTCTTTTATCATTGATATTTCTTCAGACTCTTGAGATCTAACAATCTGGAAACTTTGAGAGAAAACTTGATGCTAGAAATCAATATTTTAGCCCCAAATGGTCCCAAAATAGGCCAAAATAGATGAAATTTGCTCAAAATCGTCAAAAATAGCGGTTTTCAAATGACTATATCACAAAAAAATGCACACGGACATATGGTTATCTCTTCATAATTGATATTTTCAGGGTCCTAGCTTTGAAAAAATGTAGTTTGCGGGAAACACTTGATGCAGGAAAATTTTTACCCCTCAGGAGAATACATCCTTAAAGACAATGTCTAGTACAAAAAAAAACATTCGGAATGATCTTATGTATCAAACACACAATGCTTTATTGTCAGGACACCTTGGACAAAAGAAAACAAAACAGAGACTTATGCAGAAAATATTACTGGTATAACATGAAGGGAGATGTAAATTATTATGTTTTAAAATGTGCTATCTGTCAGCAAAATAAAACAAGTACAAGGAAGCCTAGAGCTGCACTTGGTTCTTTAAAAGCAGGAGCACCAATGAATTGTCTGGTCAGAAACATACTGGGACTTCTACCAGTAACCCCTAGAAATAATCGTTACATTTTAGTTGTAACGGACAACTTTAGTAAATGGGTGGAAATTATACCAATACAACACCAAACTGCTGAGACAAGCGCTCAAGTGATTTTGAACGAAGTCATATCTAGATACGGTTGTCCTCCGTCTTTGCACAGTGATCAAGGTAGAAATTACGAGAGCAATACGTATCTATACGTGGTTGTATATTTAAATATTAAATAACGAATTACAAAGATGTTGTGCTTTTTTTTTGCATTTCGACAATTTATGTCTCATATGTAGCGTTGTAATTTAATTTGACGCATCCAAAAGTATCGGAATGTATCATTTCGGAAACTCGGTTTTTGCACTATTTGAAAATGAATTTGCTGCAACCCTCATGGGTTATATAGGTTCAATAAAGATAAAGGTACCATGTATAATTTTAATCATCGATGTGATACAATGTACTACTATTTAAATGTTTCATTTAATTTAAAAAAATTGAAGTTATGTTAACACTACTCACATGTCATCGATCCATTCTAAAATAAACTTAAATGTTCAACATGACAACAATATATAATATTATTGTCAGCATACATTTGATATAATATTAAAGAAAAAGTAAACAAATTAAAACTTTTATGAAAATAAATTTGTACACGAAAGAAGAATAACGTTAATAAACTGTAAAATTATTTTATACTTATCTTTTAGAGCAGAAATGGTTTCACTTTTTCCTTTTTAATGTTGCTTGTTCGGCAGACAGCGCAATAATGAAATCCACTGGCAAATTCGTTAAATGATGTGACTATTTCCCGCGAAAATCAAACAAGAGAAACACTATATTTACTCAAACGGACCGAATCAAATTTACATATCAGACACGCCGTTTAAAAGACATTTAAAAAAAACTTAATTGAAATGTAAACAAGAACTGGGTGTTTCAATTCAATAAATCAATTCAATAGTTATAGCATTAAATATATAATGAAATAAAATATAGACTGCTTTTAACATTCATGCCAAAGGGTCGGGCAGTTCAAGGAAAATGGATGATTTTTTTTGATCAAACTGTTTCGAACTTTATAAAAGATACTTTGATGATATTCTTGGGGTGTCCTCTGACAGCAAAGATGAACTTAAGTCTTTCATTGACTTAAGTTTGCTCGTACCATCCGGCAATCAAATTCACTTTTGATATTACAAAAGATAGTCTCTCTTTACTCGAAATCAATTGTACTATGAAAGATAGGCAAATTTCTACCTCAGTGTTTCATATACCGACAGACGCCCAATGTTATTTAAATTATGGGTCCTGTCACCCTAAGTCATACAAGAATGCCATTCCAAAGTCACAGTTCTTGCGACTTCGTCGTATCTGTAGTGACGAGCAGGACTTCAGGATTATGAATCGAGCTATGAATTCAGTTTCCCGAGTGACCAGATCCGAGGACAAGGAGAAGAGGGTGAAAAATACCGACGGCCGGGTTCCGTTGGTCCTGACATACCATCCTCACACCGAAGCTATCAAAAACATTTTGATACGCAACTTCAAATCTATATTTCTCGAGGACGAACATATGTCAGCAGTATTCCGGGATTCGCCTCCTATTGCAGCCTTCAGAAAAGGGAAGAGTCAAAAAAGCACCTTGTAACAAATTCTTTCAAGAGTGCTACTCCTAAAACTCCTTGTAAATATAAGGGCACCAGACAATGTAAGCGATCTCGCTGTTTGATTTGTCCTTTTACTTGGGGAAACTAATGAAGTAGTAGGGCCAGCAAACGTTTTCAAAACACAAAATGATCTCACGTGTACTACTGAAAATGTAGTGGGTGAAACCTACCGTAGATTGGGTGATCACTTTGCCGAACATTAAGAGAGTGTCATCAATGCAAAGGATTGCCCAGTAGATGAACATTTTCGGCGAGCTAACCATAGCATACTGGACATGCATGTAACTGTCTTTATACAAACTAGTTCAGGGGAGAAACAACGACAGTCCTTGAACAAAAAATCATCTGTTTTCTTGGAACTGCTCGACTGTTTTTTTTTTTTTTCGTTGTTGATTATGTTCAAGATTTGGCACGATTTTTACAGGTACCATTAGGTTTGCTTTCTCTATTCATTTCCATTTTCTTCTTCGTATTTCAGCCCAGTAGTCCCCTAGTCGTTGGGCAGTCTTCCCTTCTCTCCATTTTTGTCATTTTTATGTTTTTTAGCTCAATTGGCTATGCCAGGGTGAGCTTTTGCCATCACTTGGCGTCCGGCGTCCGTCCGTCCGTCGTAAACTTTTCATTCAAAGATCTTCTCCTCTGAAACCACTGGGCCAATTGGAACCAAACTTGGTCACAATAGTCCTTTGGTGGTCCCCTTCAAAAAAGGTATCCGGCATGTCCGTACCTAATCCAAGATGGCCGCCAGCGGAGAACATAGTTTTAACATTGGACCCTATGGAAAAGACATTCAAAGATCTTCTCAGAAACTACCAGTCCAATTATAACCAAACTTAGACACAATGGTCCTCAGATGGTCCCTTCCAAAAAAGGTATCCGACAGGTCCGTATCTAATCAAAGATGGCCGCCAGCGGGGAACATAGTTTTAACATTGGACCCTATGGAAATTACATTCAAAGATCTTCTTCTCAGAAACTGCCAGTCCAATTATGACCAAACTTAGTAGCAATGGCCTTTAGATGGTCCCTTCCAAAAAAGGTATCCGACAAGTCCGTACCTAATCCAAGATGGCCGCCAGCGGGGAACATAGTTTTAACATTGGACCCTATGGAAAAGAATACGAAGATCTTCTCCCCTGAAACCACTGGGCCAATTGGAACCAAACTTTGTCATTATAGTCCTTGGGTGGTCCCCTTCAAAAAAGGTATCCGGCATGTCTGTACCTAATTCAAGATGGCCGCCAGCGGGGAACATAGTTTTAACATTGGACCCTATGGAAAAGACATTCAAAGATCTTCTTCTCAGAAACTACCAGTCCAATTATAACCAAACTTAGTCACAATGGTCCTTAGATGCTCCATTCCAAAAAAGGTATCCGACAGGTCGGTACCTAATCCAAGATGGCCGCCAGAGGGGAACATAGTTTTAACATTGGACTCTATGGAAAAGACATTCAAAGATGTTGTTCTCAGAAACTACCAGTCCAATTATAACCAAACTTAGACACAATGGTCCTTAGATGGTCCCTTCCAAAAAAGGTATCCAACAGGTCCGTACCTAATCCAAGATGGCTGCCAACGGGGAACATAGTTTTAACATGGACCCTATGGGAAAGACATTCAAAGATCTTCTTCTCAGAAACTACCAGTCCAATTATTACAAAACTTGGACACAATGGTCCTTAGATGGTCCCTTCCAAAAAAGGTATCCGACAGGTCCATATCTAAACCAAGATGGCCGCCAGCGGGGAACATAGTTTTAACATTGATCCCTATGGAAATTACATTCAAAGATCTTCTTCTCAGAAACTACCAGTCCAATTGGAACCAAACTTAGTCACAGTGGTCCTTAGATGGTCCCTTCCAAAAAAGGTATCCGACAGGTCTGTACCTAATCCAAGATGGCCGCCAGCGGGGAACATAGTTTTAACATTGGACCCTATGGAAAAGACATTCAAAGATCTTCTTCTCAGAAACTACTGGTCCAATTAGAACCAAACTAAGCCACAATGGTTCTTAGGTGGTCCCATCCAAAAAATTTATCCGGCAGGTCCATACCTCATCCAAGATGGCCACCATCTGGAACATAGTTTTTACATTGGCCCTATTGATTTTAAGGGGAACCTCTGCCCAAATTTTTTGAATTTTTATTTGAATTGTGGTCTGAATGTTTCAATTTCAGCATTATGTATTACCTTGATTATAAGGGGAAACCCTGCCCAAATTTTTTTTTGAAGGGTGTTCTGTTATGGGTCGTAATGGATGGTAGATTTTTCGGTTGCCATCGAAACCAAACAAGAATACTGTAATTTTAGAAAAAAAAGTATTCTGCTAAATTTTATGTTTCGTTTTTCCTATTGGAAATGCCATTTATCTATGTCAGCCATGGTCCAGGTGAGCGATACAGGCTCTTGAGAGCCTCTTGGTTTTTTTTTGTATTTTTTTGTTGAGTTTTTTTTTACTGTTTAATCGTGGCCAGCTATACCATTTTTTCAAAATTAAAAAAATCCTTACTATAAGAGCAAAATATATCCAGATATTACAAGAGTCACGAACACTAAATGGAAATTAAAAGGGGGAAGAGGACAAGAAACGTCTGTTCTTGAATTCTGCAAGTCAAAAGATTGATTCGTACGACAAAGTCTCGTGACTTCTCGCATGATGCCACTTGGGATAATCATAAGGTATAAGCAAAGCTCATGTTGAAGGACTCGATGCGACTTCAAGGTTAACCAAATTTAAACGACGACGACGACGGAATCTATGATCGCTATGTCTCGCTTTCGCGTCATATGTCGCAGGCGAGACAAAAATTGAATCAGTTGACACTGTCTGTATAAAAACGTTTACAAATTGAATTAAACAGCAGAACCCACCATCTGCAAATTTAAAACAGAAAAATAATATCAGGCGACACCGCCTGTGCAACGACAAAAAATAAAAAAATATCCTCACTATAAGAGCAAAGTATATCCGGTTATTACATGAATCACGAATACTATAAAGGGGAGAACGTTCTGCAGGTGGATTTGAAAGGAAGAGGACAAGAAACGTCTGTCCTCGACAACTGCAACTCGAAAGACTGATTCATACGACAAAGCCTCGTGACTTCTCGTGTGATGCCGCTTGGGATAATCAGGTATAAGGTAAAGCTCATTGTTGTAGGACTCGATGCGACTTCAAGATAAAGTGCAACGATATATATGTTGTAACGCACGCTGCTTGGTTGGTTTTACATTGTGTTTGTAGAGACTTTGCCTCATATGAATCTACTCCATTACTAAGTATTATTTCCCTGTTCAAACAATGTTGGTATTGATCACATATCATACTACAGCTAGTTTCATTGAAATACGTGCCCATTTTGATATGTATCTGAATTCTACAATGGATAATTTCCATGCACGGTTTTTCTGGTTATAGCTTTTTATGCTACATATGCAACCATCTAAAACAACAGACACGCATTGACACCTATTGAACTTAATCATGAAAGGTGTATGTCAAAACACGGATGCATCATTGAACATTTCAATTTCCGGTTTTGTATCTGTCTAACGTCATTTTTTTTCTGTGTCTATCGTCATTGCTTGAAGTGTCCTCTTTTGTGTCTTTGTACTTCGGTTTTTGTTAATTCCACTCCTTTTTTCGTTCGGTATTCTATTGTCGTTGTTATCAACTTCTAAGCAAGGTAGGTTTGTGGCAGGTCAAAATTGTGATTCAAAAACAACACCAAGTATATAATATTTAATGTAGAAACTAAATTGAAGTAACCCAGCCCCTGAATCGGTTTTTCTTGGCCAACGCATTTAGGGCTACCGGACTCGTCTCCAGTTGGTGGAAAGGTGAATGTCCTATCCGTGCCACTTAGTTAGGTCTTAATACGGAAAGCCTGACTACGAACCCTTGTAGCCAAACTGTGTGAAGAAACGCCACACTACATGCAGTATAAACAACTCTTCTATATCACTCTCTTAGGAGAACAGAAAGCTTAATTTCCTGTCCCTACCCATTTTATTTTCCAGTGGCAATCTAAAACCGTTGCACCTTCCACTTTTATTTCTTTAATCTTTTATTTACATTTTGTATAACTAATTACCTATTCGCGTCCTGATATAGTTGAAATTATTGGGAACTAGACGTTAAACTCGAACCACTGTTCTTGGCTAACGCATCTTTCAGAATTGCATTCTCTACCTTTACAATCGTGAACCGCCGTGCGCGGTCCCGGCTTATGAATAGGCCCGCAGCATCCTCTGAGCTTGGAGTATGAGTCTTCCTAACAGAGGACCCCGAGGGAACCCCTGGATATGGAAGTAGGACCTAGTATCTCCGGCTTCCGGGGTGTGACCCCTCCTAATCGGAGACTGACCCCGAGGGTCCCGGGATATAGAAATAAGACCCATTCCGTGATTGTGTGGGATTAATAAATACACAAACAATCTTTCGGATGGGATGTTAACTCAGGTCCACGTGTTTGAAGAAATGCCACGCTTCCTGCACGTTAAAGAACCCTTGTAGCAAGCTCTTTTTGGAGTGGTCCGTGGTTGATCGGCTACAAGGCTTAATTCCCCGCCCTTGACGATTTCACCCTTCTTTTCCAGTGGCAGTCAGGATTTCCCGTTCCCATGGCCCTTTCTATACCTAAAGTTATTATTTATTAACAAACATGTTCACGTTTTGATATAGCTGAAATATTGCTGATTGGACGTTACACAATATTCAATCAATCAACAATCATGAATGGTGTGATAAGATTCTTTAAGTTGTCGATATCATTTTCACCTTTTGTAGTACCACAACTTGATGCCATTTAGGTTTTCAATTTATTTAAAAAAATGAAGACCCGGCCCAGATCGTAAAAGACAGCCAGAAAAGGCCCTGCAACAACAAACTCTAGTTTCTTTAATTTTAATTTCTTCCTTGCTTTTGAGTACAAATTTAACACTGATTGTGCATTCCGAAGATTTTTCTTTTTTTGAAATATCTAATTTTTGGTGATCGCATTGCAATCTAATAATGGGAAGTAACTCCTTGGGTCATAAATATTCATGAGGAAAATGGCGACCAACTTTCGTCTGTTGCTTGCTGGAAATTTGTGTCACCATCGTTGTCATGGTACGATTTCATGCTTCATTTTATTTCAGTATGATGAATTGGAATACAAAGTAGTTACCTCTATCAAATTTATGTTCTCAAAACATCAGATGTACACAGGTTTCACGAAATTAAGATAATGTCAGCCATGGTTGAGGGCGTGGCTTAATTTCCTTATTTGGAAGGAAATCCCGAAACATCGTCTCTCAGAAGCTTGAAAATATTTCATTGTACCTGTCGTGTTTACAAGAAGAATCAGATGGTAAGTCGTATGAAAAATGTACAGCCTTACCGATCTTAGAGGGAAAATTCCTTTCACTACACGTGTAGCATGATATTCATGACAGTGGTTGTTAGAATCAAGGTACAAATCGATAAATTCAATGTTCAACTTCATGAAATTTCACCATTTCAACATTTGTGAGACCCCTTCGTCCTCGAGAAAATTCTCTAGCCATTAACCAGGTCCACAAAAGGTATAGTGTAGGCCTAGGGTACAGGACAAGGCCTTCAAAGTTAATGAGACAAAGCACAGTTGATGACACCTGTGCCTTCATGGTTCTAAAATGATAATAGTCACTAAAGTGATAGAATAGTCAATCTGATGACTGTGATCACGAGTCGGTAGAAGTAGAAATATGGGAAAAAGGGGGGGGGGGGTGTGTTGATGTCGTTCAGTTATGACATGTCATGTGGCTACATTTGTGAAAAAGGGGTGTATTTTAAAACATGTTTCTACCTTTATATATCTCAATCAGTAGATGGTACATTTGTAGATGCACGAACCTTTTACCTCGCAAAATACAAAGCATCACACATCTAAGTTAAACGGTACATCGAATTACCGGAATCCCCCAAATTCACAGGAATCCCCGTGTATTAACCGAAATCCCCCTAGAAATGACCGAAATCCCCTAATATCGTGTGAAAACACCAATAAATGGAAATATTATATATTGTTTTACTATTTCATAGTTTTTTTATAAAATTATTTCTTATGTTTTACACTGTAGGGGCATTTTATCAACCGACTATTCAGGTATGTATAAAACCAATATGGCGGACGGTAAGGGAGGTAACTGTATTTCACCAAATTACTGGAAACACACTGTCATTGGTTGAATAAGTGAAAAATAGAATATTTTATGTATTATATCTGGTGTAAATTTGATCGTTTGTCTTGTGATTGGCATACAAATCTTGGACACATTTTTAAAAATATAAGTATAAAATAAGAACACAAAGTATATGAAAAAAGAATAAGGAATGATGAAGTAATTATAAATAGGTATAAAAAAGAAGGAACAACGCGAATAATGAATGAAAAAA
>MJUU01016503.1:26430-62361 GCA_002080025.1 Modiolus philippinarum | reverse complement strand
AATAATAATAAATAGATCAATAAAATAAATAACAAAAATAAAATAAAATTATTTTTTGAATTCGTTTGTATATAAATTATACTTATTTATTTTCCTTTTTACGTTGCTTTGTATGCGTAAAGCACAGCTTCAACATTGTTCAGAAATGCATTTTGTGATAGATGATAGATGCCACCTCCATTTTCTGCTATTTCAATTTTATTTCAATCTGGGACAAATATAACAATATAAATAATAATGTTATATTAGTCCCAGTTTCAGTTAATATTCATTAATATTTACGGATTTATAAATTTTAATTAAAATAATCTGCAAAAAACGAACTATCTGCTTTTTAAATTAACTATTATATTAGTTTTTTTTTCTTTTCATTGCTATTTTTTGTTCTATATTCTCTCAAAAAAAAATTTTTTTGTTGATCGATTTTCATTTTTTGTCCTATTTATAGAATATAAATTAAATCCTATCATTTTTTATAACTTTTCATAAATATGCAAATTGATCTTTTTAATTTTGAAAACTTCCTTATGTAATATAGCCAAGATTTCTATCTTGTAAGTCACAAGCCAGGATAATGCAGAGTGACCAACAACTAATCTTCAATGTATAAATTTTGTGATAGAATCAGTGTGTGTTCAGTACTTTGGTTACCTCCCTTAATGTCCGCCATATTGATTTTTATACGTACCTGAACAGTCGGTTGATAAAATGCTCCTACAGTGTAAATACAAGACTTAATTTTTATAAAACCACTAAATTATAGTAAAATAATGTGTAATCTTTTTATTTATTGGTGTTTTCAGACGATAATAGGGGGATTTCTGTCTTTTCCAGGGGGATTTCGGTTAATACACGGGGATTCCTGTAAATTTGGGGATTCCGGTAATTCGATGTACCCTAAGTTAAATAATGGTGAATTTGTTCTTGAAATCAGTTTTTGTGATAGGCTTTGACCATATAGATTTATAATACATAGATATAAAACAACCGTCACCAACCCCACAGTCATCTTTTGTAAGATAAAAGGGACCAACTACTTTTTCGTCATTTTTGTATACAACATGTACAAGCTTCTCATTATATTGCGGGTTCCAATAAATATCACGATTTTCACGTTCATTTCAACCAAATTTTCAACTGTGATGTCACTGTTACTACATAGCTATGTGCCACAATGAAATGAGCTACCAGTATACTCTATGTTTGTTGCTGACAAGATTCAACACTTGATTCAATTTCCTTATCAGACAACACTTCTCTATTGGTGATTAATTTGCCATTTTAGGTGTACATGTGTTTGGCCATTTCGATATATTCTCGCTGAAATACCTATAAGAAGATTGAAAAAATAATAAAAATTGGCCAACAATTGTAAAAATGACAACCCTGAAAGCGGTATGAATTTGGAAAATTAAGGTTTCAGAACGACAATTAAAGCATTGTTCCATTTGCTAATCTTACCTTGTAGTTATTGGAATTTGGTCCCATGTACATTTACTCCATATCCCTTTATTTGTTCATGCATGTTTAAACTAAGATTCAAGTGCGTTCTGGTAATTTTGTCCTGAAAATAAGCTGATTATATTCCTGTAGCCCTCAAATTATCATATATAGCACATGATGATAAATCTATATTAAATCATAATATTTAGTATTTATGAATTATGATTTTGGATTCTAAATTGTCTTAACAATTAATCTAGTTTATGCATTCGCACATACGGTAATGCAAAAGGTTTACATTTTCAGTGGTTATGTATTTATATCTGGGTAGATTTCACAACAGATTATTTTTATGCCCCGCCCACGAATGTGGAAGGGGCATACAGTGTTACCCTTGTCCGTCCGTACGACCATACGTCCGGTTAAGGTTTGCGTTAAGGTACATTTCTCAGGAACTTGAGAGGTAGAACAATAAGAGTAGGCCAGTAGGTAGATATTTGATAGTACTACAGAGTTCACTAGGTAGTTTGACTCTTTGACCTACATTTCATGCTTGAGTGACTCTGATTAAGTTTTGTATTGAAGTGCATTTTTCAACAACTACACATTATAGGACAATGATGTTTCATCTAATTAATTGCCTTGATGAGTACTACAGTACAGCCAGAGACTTACCATGATAAATCACTGTGATAGACATATCACTCTTATTTTTTTAATGAATATATCTTTTTTCCTGATTGATCTATCCAAATAATTTCTTTTGCATATCAAGTGGTAAACTGCATCACTTTAAATGCAAAAGAAAGCATGTTGATAGATTAAACAGGAAATAAAATACACACATTCCACTAAGCAGAGTAATATGTCTATCACAGTGATTTATCATGGTAAGTCTCTGGCTGTACTGTACCCAAATCATTGACAATTAGGTGGCTTTGACCTACATTTTCCGCTTCAGTGACTTTGGTTAAGTTTTGCGTTAAAGTCCATTTCTCAACAACTATACATTAACGGACAATGATGTTTCATCTAATTAATTGCCTTGATTAGTACTACCCAAATCATTGGCAATTAGGTGGCTTTGACCTACATTTTACGCTTCAGTGACTTTGGTTAAGTTTTATGTTTACGTCCATTTCTCAACAACTACTCACTATAAGACAATGATGTTACATCAAATTTATTGCCTTGATGAGTACCACAAAAATCATTGACAATTAGGTGGTTTTGACCTACATTTTATGCTTCAGTGACTCTGGTTAACTTTTATGTTAATGTCCATTTCTCAACAACTACACACTATATGACAATGATGTTACATCAAATTAAATGCCTTGATGAGTACTACCCAAATCATTGACAATTAGGTGGCTTTGACCTACATTTTACGCTTCAGTGACTTTGGTTAAGTTTTGCATTAAAGTCCATTTATCAACAATTATACATTAACAGACAATGATGTTTCATCTTATTAATTGCCTTGATGAGTACTACCCAAATCATTGACAATAAGGTGGCTTTGACCTACATTTTATGCTTCAGTGACTTTAGTAAAGTTTTATGTTAAAGTCCATTTCTCAACAACTAAACACTATAAGACAATGATGTTACTTTAAGTTTGTTAGATTTCAGAGTCCAAGCAGGGACGTGCGAGACATCTATTTTGGTTCACACTTGTTTATGTTTATTTCATTTCTTTGCATGTACAATGTAACCATATACTTGAAATTCAATGAGAGGTGAATTCTCAATGATCTGTATTTTATTATGGACATCTTTATAAACCACAATGTCTGTGTTTAGGTGAGACGTATCTATGTCTACGCAATTTTGTATTATAACTATAAGCTTTCAGACTAACAAATGGATCAACAGGTAAAAAAGATATGGATGTAGTGTAGCTCGACATCTAGCAATGAATTACGCTCAGACCCATGCCAGGGTCGTCTTGAACTTACTATGAGATATGAGTAAAACTCATAGTTGAAGGCTTTAGTGACTAAATGTACAAGATGAAACACTTCATGGTGACTTCAAGATGAAGAACAACAATAAAAGAGTTGTTCCATTGCTTAGTTTTTCCATGTACATTGTAATTGTAGACAGAGACTTTGTCTCATTTGTATTTACTCCATATCCCTTCATTATTTATGCACATTTAAATCTTTTTATACTTGTAGAAATATTTTTTACACTTGACATTTTTGCTGAGAGACATTTTAATTTTTGAGGAATGCAGCATACTGAGCGTCTAGTTCATGGCTATTTGAAGTAATTTAAGGTACAAGATGCTATATATATAGTCTTCTTCAGTCGAATACAGTTTTGTAGGTTGGTTCGATTCCAACAGGAGACAAATATTATCTTGTACCACAAGTCCATTGCTAATTGTACATGTTATATGGAGTAAATGCGAATCTTGTGTTGTGACAATTTGATTTTTGACTGGCTTATCACATCCAACCTTAAACATTGCATGATATTATGTGATTAAAAAAAAATCCAGATATAGATTAAAGTTATCTAAATGGTCAGTTAACCTTTTGAATTCTAGTTGAATTACATAGATCATAAGCAAGCTAACAGAATTCAAAATAAAAATGCAGAAATCGAATCATGACATACTCTATCTTGCATTGTCTGTAAATTTTTATCTTGTATAACTACTCGATTAACACCTGTACAAATCACTCTTCCGCTCCCACACTGTGGCGTTGAAGTTTTTATTACAAATGTAACTGTAATATCTGGTGAATTAATGCTGAGTATGGATAATAATGGTTGGTTTATTGATGACAATGAATAATAACAGTCATCAAGTGAGTGATACAGGCTCAAGTGAGCCTCAAATTATAGATTACAATAAGTACACTACTCTCTGGAATTTTTTGTACACATTTTCTGTCAAAAATGTCTGCAGAAATACCTGGAACCCCTGATTTGTAGGCAAGTATCTGCCATTAAAATAAAAAACAATAAAATAAAAAAATATTCAATGCACCTGCTTTATAAAAATAAGATATGGACTAAACAATAAGAGCCTTCATGTATAACTGCCATATAATTATAACTGCCATAGTAATAACAGGTGAAACAATAGCTTTTGGAAGAAAAATAAATAATTAGATTAAAAAAAATATATAATAATAAGTTTGAAAAATGGAAATTATAGAATCAACAAATCTTAGAAACCTTAGATTCCAACTTTTGAAAACTAACACTGAAAACTCAACTTTTTTTAGGAGCAGTTGTACATTTGTATTGACAGAATTGAAGTAAGGTCAAGTCCATTTAACAAAATCATGCTTCCATAAAATCATGGCATACAGAAACATGTAAAATCACCTATTTTAGAAGCATTTTCAAGAATTATAATTCCATAATTTTTTGGGTATCCTGCTTGTTCAATACACATAGACTTAATTGAAACATTTTGGATACTGCACTATAGTGAACATTCAAATCAGAATACTGTTATAATAGTCTTGACTGGATTGTAAGCAGGAAGTTGGTTTCACATTTTTTTATTTTAATACTATGCATGAAGTAGAATATAGTCCAAAATGCATGTAATGGTAAAAACTGAAGGAAATGCAAGGCATATGATACAGAAAATATATAAAGAAATCTTTATTTGCACAAATAAACCCCAATGGGTTAAAGCAAAATATAAACTTTAGAACTCAGAACTTCCTGAAACTTGGGAAGAGCAGCTTGTTTCGGACTTTGTTAAATATTTTCCCGTACATGAAACAGTAAAGTTGGCAATTGGGAAAAATGTGGTGAGATTTTGGGAAGGGACTTCCAGTGCGATCTGATACTGTAATTTAAATTTTGATATTTTCATGAGATAATGGTATAAAAAAAAATCACTGATGTGGGGTTGCAATCAACCTCACGTAATGTGTTTTATCAGCTCTCTGTTCACTTGAAGTGGGTCTCGACAGGGGTTTAAGCGGGAAATGAGATTGGCTTTTTAAACATGAAGACTCTTATCAAACCCTTCGGGGAGTTTTGAGTTTTATTTTTCTTCCGTAGTGCGACAGTGTTTTACCAGCAGACTAGATTCCTTGAGCTAGCCGGCAGTTTAGCGGCGAGCACTCTTTGACCCTTCTTTCAAAATTACGTTTTGTCTTATGCTTTTTCTGTTCCAAGATAGTGGTCATTGAGTTAGTAGTCTACCTGTTTTGGGTTTTATTCGCATGTTTATGATACTATAGGGAAACGGGATAGAGAAAGGGGAGGTTTGGGTACCCATAAACCGGTTTAACCCTATCACTGGCTTTTGCTGGTGCCGGTACCAAGTCCGGCTATCCCGAGTTCCTATCGTTATTTATGTTTGTCTCTTGTTTTCATTGTTGTTTTTCTGGTGCAGTTTGTTTGTGGATTGTGGCATGTGATTGTAGTTCCTGGCCATTGTAGGTGTTTGCTGTTTTTCTGTTTTTGTAAAGTTAAAGTGAGCAGGAAATGGGATTGTCAAAAAAGTGTTCCTTAAATGGGAAAGAGTGCAAAAAAATCCCTGTGAAACAGGAAAATGAAATTGTTAAAGAGTATTTGTTAAATCAATTCCCGCCCCTCAAACGGTGAAGTCGGAATTAAAAAAATATATCCAGGATTTTGGGGAAGGGATCACGAATCGTGATCATTTTGCCATGGCGGTCCCTTAGTGCATCAGGAATCACACTTATAAAGTACCGGTTAGACAATATATGACATTTTTTGTCCTTAAGTTTGATCTTGTACTGCGTCTAAATTTGATTATGGTTATTCCATGTTAAAAAAAGAAAGGAAAAACACCTAAATTAGTGGGTAAAAATGCTTCAGGAAGATAAATTCATGAAATAAAGACAAATATTGCTTGTAAAATATTTTTCTTTGATGTTATGACTACATGGAACTTTTTAAGTAACTAGAAGTCCAACGTTCTGATGACCAGAAAAACAATGAAACCCAAGATTCCCGACTGTGATAGACCCAACCCCCTCCCCCCTTTCCAATATAGTAACTTTACATGCACCATGTGGCTATATAATACGTACACTTCTTTTTATTGAGCTTTTATCAGGTTCTTTCGCTGCAATCATATTAACTGGCAAGATGTTTCTTTTATTTGTCACACCCCGATTTGTACATGACGTCATAAATCATAATTTGATTGTTCCGTGTGCCAAAAGGTTAATGGGACACAAATAAGAGGTGATTCAGAGAAAACGTATCACGTGTAAATCATCCCTTTCAAAACCACCACGTCTCCAACGGAGGAACCAACCAGAACAGAAACAAAGGTCATCACTGCGCTTTACTTCCACTGTAAACATGGTCAGCAACTGTATTTCCATAGATCCCCACATGACTAGGGATCCAAACATAAATGACTTCTTTGCCTAATGCTACAAGTGATTTGTAGAATTCGGCTATTTTCAAAATAATTGGGTGTTTTGTTTTTCGACTTTCAATTGCCAACAGGCAAGAAAGTGAGTCGGAACAGATCATGAATTTATTTGATTGCGATAAAGCTACAAATTTAAGTGCTGAGTAAATAGCGTTAGCTTCAGCAGTAAATATAGAACTAGAGGATGGTAATCGAAGAGTTGCTGCACGATCCCCAAAAACGGCTGCAGAAGCCACTCTGTCTCCATCCTTAGAGCCATCTGTATAAATTTGCAAGTATTCAGGATGTTTTAGATTTAATTCTTGCAAAATCCTGCTGGATAACCAGAGGATTGGTATCAGCCTTTTTGTGTTTGCGTAGTTCAAATTCAAATGTTGGTTTTGGGTTCAGCCATGGAGGTTTTTTTGGGAGTTTCTACAGGAGCTATTTCATCTAAATTTATGTTAGCAGATTCAAGGTGTGGTTTGATTGATTGATTGATTGATTGATTGATGTTTTACGCCAACTTCAGCAATATTTCGGCTATATTGTGGCGAGAACTGTTGAATATATTGAACAATTTTAATAAAAACATAAAATATTAATATAAAACCATATAGCTTTATACAAGTAAAACAGATGTGTAAAATGTTAAAAACATAATAGTAAATTTTTGGTTAAATAATAACAACATTAGAAATAAGAAACTTGTTTAAAATTGATCCATTTAAATTTTACTAAATAAATTGATTGCTTTTAAAAATTGAACGATTTTGTCGCCAGCGACGTTTGTAAATCGGTCTTTAAGATAATCAGCAGAATAAAAATCACGCCTGATATCGGCAACATCTACACATTTAATTAAAACATGTTGCATTGTATAAGGACAATTGCATGGAATACATTCAGGTCGATCGTCACTGTTGAGGATAAAACTGTGTGTTGTTCTAGTATGTCCAATACGACATCGGGTCAACACTACCTGTTCCCTACGGTTTTTACCACAGGAACCGACTTGCTAACCGACGTCTGACTGTATTCCATGCAGTTTATTATTTATTTGCAGATCCCATTTGGCCTGCCATAACTTTAAAATGTATTTAATAATTAAAGGCTTCATGTCAGTGTACGGTACTGGACAATCCGCCATCTCACCATCTAGTGCATCCTTGGCTTCCTGGTCAGCAACTGTATTTCCATAGATCCCCACATGACTAGGGATCCAAACATAAATGACTTCTTTGCCTAATGCTACAAGTGATTTGTAGAATTCGGCTATTTTCAAGATAATTGGGTGTTTTGTTTTTCGACTTTCAATTGCCAACAGGCAAGAAAGTGAATCGGAACAAATCATGAATTTATTTGACTGCGATAAAGCTACAAATTTAAGCGCTGAGTAAATAGCGTTAGCTTCAGCAGTAAATATAGAACTAGAGGATGGTAATCGGAGAGTTGCTGCACGATCTCCAAAAACGGCTGCAGAAGCCACTCTGTCTCCATCCTTAGAGCCATCTGTGTAAATTTGCAAGTATTCAGGATGTTCAGATTTAATTCTTGCAAAGTCCTGCTGGATAACCAGAGGATTAGTATCAACCTTTTTGTGTTTGCGTAGTTCAAAATTAAATGTTGGTTTTGGGATCAGCCATGGAGGTTTTTTGGGAGTTTCTATAGGAGCTATTTCATCTAAATTTATATTAGCAGATTGGAGGTGTGATTTGATACGAAGACCAAAAGGTTGTATAACGTTTGGTCGTTTTTCATAGTCAGCTTTGTGAAAAGGTTTGAAAACACAGTTGTGAGAAGGATTTGAAGGATACGCTTTAAGCTTTGTTGCATATTGTAAACCAAGTTTAATACGTCTTTCTTCCAAGGATGGTTCATTAGCTGCAACATAGAGACTCTCCACAGGAGAAGTTCTGAACGCACCTAATGAAAGACGCAAACCTTGGTGGTGAACGGTATCTAGTAATGTAATGTATGATTTACGGGCGGAACCGTAAATAAAACATCCATAATCTAGTTTTGATCGAATCAACGATCGATAACAGTGCTATCCGTACCCCAGTCGGTACTCGACACAACTTTTAAAATATCTTATGCCTTTAGGCATTTGTTTTTTTAACATTTTGATATGGGGAAGAAATGAAAGTTTACTATCAAAAATTAAACCAAGGAACTTGGCCTCTTTACAATAGTTATAGGGTTATTGTATAGTTTAAGCTCTGGGTCTGGGTGCATTTTCCGCCTACAACAGAAATGCATCCCGACTGTTTTCGAGCTTGAGAATTTAAAACCATTTTCAACTGCCCATTTCGATTCTGTTTAGACATAATTGCAGTTGGCGTTCTATGTTATTCATGTTTTTGCCACGATAGCAAATCAGAAAATCATCTACATAAAGAGATCCTTCTATGTTATCTTTTAAAACCTGGGCCAAACTATTTATTTTAATACTAAATAGTGTGACAGAGAGGATGCTTCCTTGCGGAACACCCATCTCTTGTTCAAACGAATCGGAAAATGTAGAGTTGACTCTTACATTGAATTCACGATCCTTGAGAAAATTCTCAATAAAATTTGGTAAACTACCTCTCAACCCCATATCAAAAAGATCTTTTAAAATGCCATATTTCCATGTTGTATCATATGCTTTTTCAATATCGAAAAAGCTGGACACTGCATGTTCTTTCTTTAAAAATGCATTTCTGATAAATGTTTCGAATCGAACTAAATGGTCTATTGTTGTACGACCTTGTCGAAATCCATTTTGGATGTTCGACAGAAGATTGTTCGATTCGAGATACCAAACAAGGCGGTTGTTTATCATCCGTTCCATTGTCTTACAGACGCAACTAGTTAATGCTAGTGGTCTGTAATTCGATGGCTCGGAGTGGTCTTTACCCGGTTTTGGAATAGGTACTATAGTTGCTTGTTTCCACATAGGTGGAAGTTTCCCCGTTTCCCAAATTTTATTATAAAGATTTAAAAGAATTTCCAGAGTTGATAAAGGAAGATGTTTGAGGAGTTGACAATGGATATCGTCAGGACCACATGCCGTGTCATGTGTCTTATCTAAGGATTGTTTCAGTTCATCCATCGAAAACAATCTATTGTATTCCTCTGTATTTTAAGATTTAAAGTTAAGTTTGTTTCGTTCTTTTTGTTCTTTAATTCTCTTGAATGTGGGTCCTAGATTTTTAGAAGAAGAGTGTTTCTCAAAAGTTTCTCCAATTTTATTTGCAATATCTTCTTCAGACGTTAAAATATCTTGTCCGTTTTTGATGTGATGGACATTAGCTTTTCTATTTTTACCCTTGATTTTCTGTACCATATTCCAAACTTTGTTCATAGGGGTATGACAATTTAATTTTGAAACAAAGTTACGCCAAGAAGTGCGTCTTCTTTGTTTCAAGGTTCTTCGAGCTTTTGCACGAAAAACTCGATAATTGCCAGGATTATCCGTCATTGGATGTTTATTGAAAAGTTGCTCTGCCTTTTTACGATTTATCAGAGCATCATCACAGTCATCGTCAAACCAAGATTTCCCAGGCCGTTTTGGGTTTGTCGAGGTTTTCGGTATAGATTTATTTGCAATGGAAAGTATTTTTTCACTGAAAAGACTTATGGGATCGAGAATATCTTCGAACAATTCAGATTTCAATTCTTCTCTACATAAATTTTCATATAGTGACCAATCAGCTTAATCAAATTTAAAGCGCTGCGGCTTTTCTCCAGTAGTAAAATTAAGATGTTGAAGAATAATAGGAAAGTGATCACTACTACATAAGTCATCGTGTACTTTCCAAGAGAAGTCCAAAAGTAGAGATAGGTCAGTTATAGTTAGGTCTATAGCTGAGTACGCCCCATTTCCAGGATGTAAATGAGTGTTTGAACCGTCATTAAAAATACATAAACTTTCCTGCGACATTATGTCTTCAATCGTTTTACCTTTGTAAAGGTCATTCAACGCAGAACTACCCCACAGTGGGTTGTGAGCATTGAAATCGCCCATTATGATAAATGGGGCGGGTAGTTGGTCGGTCAGGGGTTGAAATTTGGTGGTAAATATACAGAACATAATGTGATCGTTTTATCTAAAGAAATTCTCACTGCAACAGCCTGAAGATCGGTATTAAGATCAACAGTACTGTGGACAATATTGTTGTTGACAAGAATGGTTGAACCGCCAGCAGCTCGTTCATTCTCAGCTACATAAGTGCTGTAGAGAGTAGTTCTTCACATTTAACGTATCACTTTTCTTCAGGTGCGTTTCCTGAAGACAAAATGCCGCAGGATTAAAAGCTTGAATTAATAAAGTAATTTCAATGAAATTTATCTTAAAACCTCGGCAATTCCATTGAATTATATTATTCATTTTAGTCGTATTGGTGAGAAATTTCCCTTTCGGGAAACCAAGGGATGACGAGACGATCGACCACTTGCAGACGAAGACCTACTGTGTGGTCGTTCATTTTCGATGTTGTTTTCTGGTTCTGATGTATCCATGTCGGTACCTAATGTTCCCCAAATGCTAACATCCCAATAGGGTTTTTTGCGTGAACCAGATTTTTTAGATTTGCCAGTGTCTTCGTCTGAAGACAGGCTTTCATATCTGTTAGAAGTGCTAATAGTCGATTTGGACTTCTCGTGTCCACCATGTCTTTGGCTATTTGCACTATTTGATTGTTTCTGTTTTTCTGCAGTTGATGAACTTTCTGCAGATTTCTGTCCGTTGGCTTTAGTATTTTTAGGGCCAGTCTTTAAATTTATGTTTTTGGAGGATGATTGAACTTTCGAAGGAGATTTGGACACAGATTGTATTGATTGCGATGATTGTGTTGACTTTGTTGAATTTGAAGCTTTTTTAAATTTTGATGGAGTGATGATGTTTTCTTTCGGAAGAGTTTTTACAGGTAATGGCCTAGGAATTGGACTGTCAATTGGCCAGGTATAATTTGTTTGTGTTTCCACATGCGAGAAAGAGTTAGGTTTTTTAACTTTGTCAGCATATGTGGATGACAAAAGACGAACATAGAAAACGATAGGAACTTACAAATGCCTCAGTGAAATGTTTGAAGAGGACCTACTAACGTCTCTACGAAATGTTGATTGCTGTGTATTTTTAGCAGATGAATCGTCTGATGCTAGATTAATTGATGTTGTACACCAACTTCAGCAATATTTCAGCTATATTGTGGCGAGAATTGTTGAATATACTGAACAATTTTGATAAATACATAAAATATCAATATAAACCATATAGCTTTATACAAGTAAAAAACAAATGTGTAAAATGTTAAAAAACATAATAAGAAGGAATTTTGGTTTAACAGTAACAATATTAGAAATTAGAAACTTGTGTAAACATTGAAAACAATTTTGTCTAGGTTTCGACAAAATCGGGGGGGGGGGTAAAAGGATAATTTTATTGGGCTTCTTGAGGTTGAAAAAAACTGATGCTGAAAGCTTAATAAACGCAATCGAACAATTTCTTATTTCAAAAAAGTTAGACATAACTTAAGCCATGTTTGTTGGATCCGATAGCTGCAATACAATGAGTCATAGGCAAGTTTGAGTCGATACTTCTTTCAAATTGGAAAATGTTCTACTACTCTCCAAAAATATGCTTTTTTCATAAACGTTTAGGAGACATATGGTTTAAAATATCTACCCTTGATCAAAGCAGCAGCTACCAGGAGGCTATCTATCCCATGGTAGAGCTCTGAAGAGACTCCTTGATCGCTATGTACAGATAGTACAATGATTCATGTTGTTATTTTCGCTGGTCGCAAATTTCTCGAACACTTTCAAAATGGATTGATTCTGTTTTCACGATTTCTTTTCATTTGTTGTAATTATAAAGTCGCATATAAATTATACATCACGAAATGCAATTTCTCAACAGTTGAACTGTAAATAAAGAAAAAATTCATTTAATTAAGCACATAAACAGTGTATTCACAATAGAAATATATTGTAAGTTAAACTAGTTACCAAGTGGTTATTTAACCGCCACACATAATGGTGGCAAGGTAATGTGTGATACTCTCAGTTGTGTGTCCGTCCGCATTTTTGACTTTCCGACTGATAATTTGTGATGAAAATAGCCTTTGATCTTGGTAGTTTTTGAAAAAAGGGTATTGTTTGAATAGTCAAAAAGTAGCAAAATATGCTTCAAAAGAGAACAATGTAAAAATTCTATTTATGCCCTGGTTTCACTCAATTTTACTACTAGTTTGTATAGCTTGTCAACGGAATTACTTTTTCCTACAAATGATTTCAGGCATTCAAACGCCAATTGTTCATTATCAAGTATGTATACCAGTTTAATTGTTTGTGCATGTCAAGCCATACAAATGTTTCCGTTTCCTCCTACCAATCTGTACAAGTCCATGCTTTAAAAAAAGATTTGTGAACTTATTGAAACAAATATTTTATGTTTGAGAATGTATGCTGTTGATATCATAGTCAACGGAAATTATGTCCTTAGATAGTTGTCAGTAACAGCGAGCATTTGTCAGGACAGTACCCGTGGGTATTGTCTCTCGTCGTGATAAGTTTGACCTTTTTTCTACTTTGATTTTTATTGTGAGTCTCTTTGTGTATTTATTTTTTTTATCCATTCACCACACAACGGGGAAGGGTTTGGATCCAATAAAACGAGTTTTACCGCACCATAATTTTGCACCTGTCCTAAGTCAGAAATAAGTTGCTTATTGGCTTGTCATTTATAATATTATAGTTTCTTGATATTCGGGTTATCGGATGTGGTTTGTCTTCATTGAGTAATTCACTTTTTTTAACCTTTTTATGGCCCATTAGGGCTTGCTCTATGGTTTGATGTTCCTCACTATGTTGAAGACCGTACGGTGACCTCTATGGTTTGATGTTCCTCACTATGTTGAAGACCGTACGGTGACCTCTGGATGCTTTGTTTTTCGGGTCGTTTTCGCGTTGTCTCCTTGACATTTACCCCATTTCCTTTCTTTTTCATGTTCAAAGTTTATGTTGATTTTTCAGTGTTTCTTTCATCAGTTGTTTTGAGTAACAAAATATGTTTCAGGTATATGTTATTGCGGCTGTCTTATTTATACATATATATATATAATTTTTAAGAGCATATGAAAGTCAGTTTACTTGTAAAAGAACCCTCCACAAAATTACATAGTAATTGGGAAAACATTGATATATGTTAATAAGTGAAAATATCTTATTGTTTATTTTTGAAATAGTAAAACAATTCTAAAATGAAAATGAGCGGACCCAAGAAAACGAGTTTAACCCCACCGCAGTTTTTGCGCCTGTCCCAAGTCAGGAATATGTTGGTGACTGGCTTGTCCGTGTCTTCTTATGGAATTTTAGTTTCTTGATATTTGGGTTATTGGATGTGGTTTGTTTCCATTGATTTATTCACTTTATTACCTTTTTGGGGCCATTTAGGGCTTGCTATATGGTGTGAGGTTCCTCACTGTATTGAAGACCGTACGGTGACCCCTAGATGCTTTGTTTTGGGTCGTTTTAACCTGGATATGGGATATTGTCTCCTTGATATTTACCCCATTTCCTTTCTTTTTCATAAGTATCATAAGTAAATGCAATATCAAAATGAAAATTCTCGAGAAAAAAAATCGTACTCAGAAACACAAGCACCAAGGAGAAAATCATTAAAAAATCAGAAAGTACTCAAAACGCACAGATATAGAGATGTCAGTAAATGTTTTCAATGTTCAGGAGCTTCGATCGAAATATTTTTCACCAAGCCATTAATCAATTAACAGGCGTCTCATAAGAAAATTTGTCATACACTTTTCCTGCTTGTTTGAGAGTTTTGGTCAATTCTGTTTAAGTAGTCAGACTGATTGATCAGTTTAAGTTTAACGTCTAGTGAGCAATATATCAGCTATATCAGGACGAGAACAAGTTAATCAATTAAAAAAATACATTAATAATAAATTAGTGTAAATTAAGTTGTAACAAGTGTGGATCGTATTGCAAGGCAATAAAAAGTCGCCTACCGGTGGAATAATTCTTTGTTATACCAGCCTAGGATGCTGCATAGCCTGATGAGCCGACCATTAAGTATACCAGCAATAATAGTAAAAGAAAAGTTTCCAAGTCCAAGACCCATAACTCCGTCAAAAATCAATGGACCGGAGCTAAACTCGAACTTGATTGATTGATTGAATATTGTTTTACGTCTACTGAGCAATACTTCAGCTATATCAAGACGAGAACAAGTTTGTTAATAAATAATCACTTTGAGGTATGGAAAGGGTCATGTGATCTGTAACATATAGAGGTAGACTCACATAGCAAATACTACTTTACTATCTGGAACAGTTAAGAAAAAAAGTCCGGAAAACCTAAATTTTCCAAACATTTTCTAAGTCACATGCCCATAACTCGGTCAAAAATCAATGGACCGGAATCAAACTCGAACTTGATCAGTAAATTATAGTGGTACACTCACATACCAAATATTATGCCACTTATACTGCCGTTATGTATTAATGTATAAATTTTAATGGTGTAAAGCATATAGTAGATGATCAATATTTTTGCTAAAAACCATAACTAAAGATTTAACAACAATGCTGTATTAATATCCTTTATGAATAAGTTTGTTCAGCGGATTAATAAGTTTTGAAGGACAATTTTTGAATTTATGTAAATGACATTTCCATAGAAGTTTGCAATTGGATGCGAAATGACCTGCTGTATAAGAGCCCTGCATGTAGAACAAAATTTTCTTAATAATAGAAAAAAGAAGGGAAACGGGGAATGTGTCAAAGGGACAACGACCCAAAGGAGTAATAACAACTCAAAGCCACCATAAGATCTTCAATGAACGGTGAGAAAACCCCGCACCCAACTTAATAAGTCAATATATCTAAAATAAAATTTAGAGACTGTTTTTATAAATTAATGATAGCTTAACCCTTGATACAGAAGTTTTTCAGTGAGACAAAGATCTTGGTCGTTGAAGTCAGAAACATAACTACATACTCGTGCATATCGAACAAGATGTGACATGTAGACCTAACGCAACATCGCCGTCTAGCAGGGGAAAATTGACTATAGGGTAGGAGAAATCATGCCTTATATCTTAAACTTGAGTGTTTAACTTCCTTGATTTATTGATATATCAAGACTAGGAGTATGATCACTGCTGCTATTGGAATTATTTAAAGAAAGTTCTGCAGGATAAATTTCATCTGTAAATTAAAAAAAAAATCAGGATAATTTAAAGCCAAAATATCGTCCAAATATCTATATGTATTGAAAAATGTATCCACTAATTGCTGTTTTGAATGGTCATTTTGAATTTTTGGAATGAATTATGACTCGTAGCTCTAAAGAAATAAATCTGATATGAGAGGTGCACAGTTGATACCCATAGGAATACCCTTTTTTTGCCTATAAACTGCATCACCAAAACGAACAAAAATAGTATCAAGAAGAAAATTAAATGCCTTTATCATAACCTGACAAGTCCAGTTGGTATATTTGTCATGTTTGTCGTCACTGAAAAACGATTTAAATGTATTGCAACAAATGTAAGTACATCCTATTACTAATATTATAAATTACTGAATCATTGTCTTTTCTTGTAAGTGCCCTTCAAGAAGGCTTTGTCATCACACCAAAAGGAGGAAGTTGCTTTTTGTCAGCAAAAGTGCAAACATCAGCAATAATAATAAATGAGAAAGATGTTACAGGATAAAGCAAGTATCTACTCAAATCGAAGGCAAAACTTGTTCATTCACACATAATTTTGTACTAACCAACATTTTATCATTATTCCAGAACTAAAAAATGTTCAGTATCATAATATTTGTAAAGTCACAGAATTGACCTAGAAAGTGTGTCTACTGAAAAGAAGCATTTAAACATAGCAAAAGAATAATGTGTACCTAATTAGTTAAGGTTTATATCCATACAACCATTAAATAGTCAAAGTTGTGTTGTTCAATGTCACCAGTCGAATGGTTTTTAGCATTGCATAAATGGCTTTTTGAATTTGCATGCATGCAAATACTCTGCTGAAAAACATATCCTTAAACCTTCAGATGTGGAGCTGTGCATCTTTTGCATGTAAAACAATGGAGTGAAAACTCCTTTAACTCAATATTAATATCTTTATCTATGTCTTTCAAGAATTAATAGTGATGTAAATCCTTTTGTGTACGAAAGGAAATTTTTGGTAATGAAACCAGCCCTGAAATTCTTTATTATTATTAATGCATACCCTGCACTAAATTAGTTTGCCTATGGCAGGCCGTTTTTCCGACAATAAATTACAAATATATTACTGATAGTTAAGGTAGTGAGCTTCAAACAACTTTAATCGCTTTACTCATAGACACCTGCATGACATATTTTAGTAATAATTGAATATATGATTTTTTTTTAAATATGACCATTTAAAAACAATACCAGTTACAATACAAATAATCATTCAACAGAGATAGGACATTTTATGGGTGTGTTTTTATGATACTGACAAAACTGACTGAGCAAGGGTTACATCTTTAGTAAATAACAAAATACCAAAGTTACTGTGAATATAGTTTCTGCATATGTTCATTTCGACAACTTCTGTCTATTCAGTGTATATCAAAAGAACACATTTGGAAATCCATATATGCAAAAACTGACAGAAATAAAATTACCAATTTCATGTACAAAGGAAGGCCCAACCCAGCTAAGGATAGAGTTATGAAGAATAACAAAATACCGAAGTTCCTGTTAATTTATTTTCTGCATATGCACATTTCGATTGATTGATGTTTTCCGCCAACTTCAGCAATATTTCAGCTATATTGTGGCGAGAACTGTTGCGTTTATTGAACAATTTTAATAAATGCATAAAATATTAATATAAAACCATATAGCTTTATACAAGTAAAACAGATGTGTAAAATGTTAAAAAACATAATAGTAGATTTTTGGTTTAACAATAACAATATTAGAAATTAGAAACTTGTTTAAAATTGCTCCATTTAAATCTTACTAAATAAATTGATTGCTTTTAAACATTGAACGATTTTGTCGCCAGCGACGTTTCTAAATAGGTCTTTAAGACAATCAGCAAAATAAAAATCATGCCTGATATCGGCAACATCTACACATTCAATTAAAACATGTTGAATTGTATAAGGACAATTGCATGGAATACATTCAGGTCGATCATCACTGTTGAAGATAAAACTATGTGTTGTTATATTATGTCCAATACGACATCGGGTCAACACTACCTGTTCCCTCTGGTTTTTACCGCAGGAACCGACTTGTTTACCGACGTCTGATTATATTCCATGCAGTTTATTATTTATTTGCAGATCCCATTTGGCCTGCCATAACTTTAAAATGTATTTAACGATTAAAGGCTTCATGTCAGTGTACGGTACTGGACAATCCGCCATCTCGTCATCTAGTGCATCCTTGGCTTCCTGGTCAGCAACTGTGTTTCCATAGATCCCCACATGACTAGGGATTCAAACATAAATGACTTCTTTGCCTAATGCTACAAGTGATTTGTAGGATTCGGCTATTTTCAAAATAATTGGGTGTTTTGTTTTTCGACTTTCAATTGCCAATAGGCAAGAAAGTGAGTCGGAACAGATCATGAATTTATTTGATTGCGATAAAGCTACAAATTTAAGTGCTGAGTAAATAGCGTTAGCTTCAGCAGTAAATATAGAACTAGAGGATGGTAATCGAAGAGTTGCTGCACGATCCCCAAAAACGGCTGCAGAAGTCACTCTGTCTCCATCCTTAGAGCCATCTGTAAATTTGCAAGTAATCAGGATGTTCAGATTTAATTCTTGCAAAGTCCTGATGGATAACCAGAGGTTTGGTATCAACCTTTTTGTGTTTGCGTAGTTCAAAATTAAATGTTGGTTTTGGGTTCAGCCATGGAGGTTTTTTGGGAGTTTCTATCTGAGCTATTTCATCTAAATTTATATTAGCAGATTCAAGGTGTGGTTTGATACGAAGACCAAAAGGTTGTATAACATTTGGGCGTTTTTCATAGTCAGCTTTGTGAAGAGGTTTGAAAACACAGTTGTGAGAAGGATTTGAAGGATACGCTTTAATCTTTGTTGCATATTTTAAACTAAGTTTAAAACGATTTCTTCCAAGGATGGTTCAATAGCTGCAACATAGAGACTCGTCACAGGAGAAGTTCTGAACGCACCTAATGAAAGACGCAAACCTTGGTTGTGAACGGTATCTAGTAATTTAATGTAAGATATACGGGCCGAACCGTAAATAAAACATCCATAATCTAGTTTTGACCGAATCAACGATCGATATAAATTTAATAAAACAGTGATATCCGCACCCCAATCGGTACTCGACACAACTTTTAAAATATCTAATGCCTTAAGGCATTTGTTTTTTGACATTTTGATATGGGGAAGAAATGAGAGTTTACTATCAAAAATTAAACCAACTTGGCCTCTTTTACTATAGTTATAGGGTTATTGTATATTTTAAGCTCTGGGTCTGAGTGCATTTTCCGCTTACAACAGAACTGCATCCCGACTGTTATCGAGCTTGAAAATTTAAAACTATTTTCAACTGCCCATTTTTCGATTCTGTTTAGACATACATGTAATTGCAGTTGGCGTTCTATGTTATTCATGTTTTTGCCACAATAGGAAATCAGAAAATCATCTACATAAAGAGATCCGTCGATGTTATCTTTTAAAACCTGGGTCAAACTATTTATTTTAATACTAAATAGTGTGACAGAGAGGATGCTTCCTTGCGGAACACCCATCTCTTGTTCAAACGAATCGAAAAATGTAGAGTTGACTCTAACATTGAATTCACGATCCTTGAGAAAATTCTCAATAAAATTTGGTAAACTTCCTCTCAACCCCCATATCAAAAAAGATCTTTTAGAATGCCATATTTCCATGTTGTGTCATATGCTTTTTCAATATCGAAAAAGATGGACACTGCATCTTCTGTCTTTAAAAATGCATTTCTGATAAATGTTTCGAATCGAACTAAATGGTCTATTGTTGTACGACCTTGTCGAAATCCATTTTGGATGTTCGACAGAAGATTGTTCGATTCGAGATACCAAACAAGACAGTTGTTTATCATCCGTTCCATTGTCTTATAAACGCAACTAGTTAATGCTAGTGGTCTGTAATTCGATGGCTCGGAGTGGTCTTTACCCGGTTTTGGAATAGGTACTATAGTTGCTTGTTTCCACATAGGTGGAAGTTTCCCCGTTTCCCAAATTTTATTAAAAAGATTTAAAAGAATTTCCAGAGTTGATAAAGGAAGATGTTTGAGGAGTAGATAATGGATATCGACAGGGCCACATGCCGTGTCATGTGCCTTATCCAAGGATTGTTTCAGTTCGTCCATCGAAAACAATCTATTGTATTCCTCTTTATTTTAAGTTGAAAAAAATTAAGTTTGTTTCGTTCTTTTTATTCTTTAATTCTCTGGAATGTGGGTCCTAGATTTTTGGAAGAAGAATGTTTCTCAAAAGTTTCTCGAATTTTATTTGCAATATCTTCTTCAGATGTTCAAATATCTTGTCCGTTTTTGATGTGATGGACATTAGTTTTTCTATTTTTACCCTTGATTTTCTGTACCATATTCCAAACTTTGTTCATAGGGGTATGGCAATTTAATTTTGAAACAAAGTTACGCCATGAAGTGCGTCTTCTTTGTTTCAAGGTTCTTCGAGCTTTTGCACGAAAAACTCGAAAATTGCCAAGATTATCCGTCGTTGGATGTTTATTGAAAAGTTGCTCTGCCTTTTTACGATTTATCAGAGCATCATCACAGTCATCGTCAAACCAAGGTTTCCAAGGCCGTTTTGGGTTTGCCGAGGTTTTTGGTATAGATTTATTTGCGATGGAAACTTTTTTTTCACTGAAAAGACTTATGGGATCAAGAACATCTTCGAACAATTCAGATTTCAATTCTTCTCTTCATAAATTTTCATAAAGTGACCAATCAGCTTTATCAAATTTAAAGCGCTGCGGCTTTTCTCCAGTTGTAGAATAAAGATGTTGAAGAATGATAGGAAAGTGATCACTACTACATAAGTCATCGTGTACTTTCCAAGAGAAGTCCAAAAGTAGAGATGGGTCAGTTATAGTTAGGTCTACAGCTGAGTAAGCCCCATTTCCAGGATGTAAATAAGTGTTTGAAGCGTCATTAAAAATACATAAACTTTCCTGCGACATTATGTCTTCAATCTTTTTACCTTTGTCATTTAAAGCAGAACTACCCCACAGTGGGTTGTGAGCATAGTTGGTCGGTCAGGTTTCTAAGTTGACTCAGACTGGGGTTGAAATTTGGTGGTAAATATACAGAACATAATGTGATCGTTTTATCTAAAGAAATTCTCACTGCAACAGCCTGAAGATCGGTATTTAGATCAACAGTACTGTGGACAATATTGTTGTTGACAAGAATGGTTGAGCCGCCAGCAGCTCGTTCATTCTCAGCTACATAAGTGCTGTAGAGAGAGTAGTTCTTCACATTTAACGTATCACTTTTCTTCAGGTGCGTTTCCTGAAGACAAAATGCCGCAGGATTAAATGCTTGAATTAATAAAGTAATTTCAATGAAATTTGTCTTAAAACCTCGGCAATTCCATTGAATTATATTGTTCATTTTTGTCGTATTGGTGAGAAATTTCCCTTTCGGGAAACCGAGGGATGACGAGACGATTGACCACTTACAGACGAAGATCTACTGTGTGGTCGTTCACTTTCGATGTTGTTATCCGGTTCGGATGTATCCATTTGGGAATCTAATGGTCCCCAAATGCTAACATCCCAGTAGGGTTTTTTGCATGAACCGGATGTTAAGATGTGCCAGTGTCTTCGTCTGAAGACAGGCTTTCGTATCTATTAGATGTGCTAATTGATGAATTGGGTCTGTCACATCTGCTCTGTCTTTCACTATTTTAATTTTTTAATTTTTTTGTTTTTGATCTATCTGCAGAAGATGAACGTTCTGCAGATTCTCCTTTGTTTGATGGAGGAATATTAGAAGCAGGTTTTGTTTTATTTAGTTTTAGATTACTATTAAATGTTGGTTGTCCTTTTATTGAAGTTGATGATTGTGTTGATTTGGTGTTTGAAGTTGCTGTTTGTTTCTTATAATTGTTTGCGTCTCCACATGCGACAAAATAGGTCGTTGTTTAACCTTATCTGCATATGAAGAAGTTGCTGTAATGACTGGGTTTGCCGAAGAAATTTGCTGACGGGCTTCCTTGTAAGAGATGTTTCTTTCTGTTTTCAATTTCAGAATTTTTTTTTTTTAATATAAAGGGGACAGTCCCTCGACGAAGACATGCTCGCCGCTACAGTTGCACATTTCAGTGCAATTGTGCAGTCGGTGCCCTGGTGTCCCTCTTCGGCGCACCTGAAGCATTTCAATTTGCCATGACATTGTTTGGTGCCATGACCAAACTTTTGGCAAGTGAAGCATCTGACTGGGTTCGGAAGGAACTTGTCCACCTTTATACCAAAGGGTCCTATTTTCAAAGATGTTGGTGGGATGGACGAGTTAAATGAAATCAAAAATGTGTTAAGTTTTACCGGTGTTCCTATTTTTTTTTGGAAACGAATCTTTGAACCTTTGTGACTCCTTGTGATGATAACCAGTCACAAATTTCCTCATCAGTGAGTTCGGAAAGATATTGACTTCTATCCCGCAAGATACCTTTACTGCTATTTAATGTTTTGTGTGGGGAAGCCGAAACTTGAAAGTCTTGAATTTTTGAAATTTTTAATAAGTTTTCACTTTGATGTTTATTTACAGTTTCAATCAGTAAGTCACCTGAACGGATTCTAGAGACATTTTAACGGTTCCAGCAATGCTTTGCAATGTCTTTTCTATTAAAAAAGGATCAATTATAGAAATAGCTTTTTCTGGTGACCCAGTCAACACTACAAATTTAGTCCAATTGCTGTCTTCCTTTTCGGGAACGGAATCATCAGATTTTCTTTTTTTATTTGGAGCTGGTGGGTTTGAAGTTTGTTGTGCCATGTATTAAGGTAATATGTTTCACCATTCTTGTCTAGGGTCCACTCACTGGACTCTGGGCTCCACATACATGAACTCCGCGTTCTCAGAGAGCTGAGAATTTCCCCAATACACAATAAACATTGCTAATAAATAACAAAATACCGAAGTTACGTTGAATTTAGTTTCTGCACTTTCGACAACTTATGCTAAAAGATGTCCAAATGGAGATAAGTTGGGCATATCCATATACATTTATTCAATATTCCTCTTATTTTGTTTACTTGAGATGGTAATTTTGCCCTATTGAAAAAAAANAAAACATCACATGTGCTGGACACGTGGATATATTATGATTGTTTGAAAGTGGTAATCATTACACTTGAAGCGTCCATAGTTTCAATACGAAGTAACAGTTTTTTTCAGGACATTGATGGTTCTTTATTTTCCTGTTTCTTGGAAGAATGATGTTAATCCTAAGTGTTAGTTTAATGGAAGGACGCCATCTTTGACACTGAAATTGGCTGAAAAAGCAAAGAAGTTTTATAATATTATTTTTTTTTAGTTTATCAAAACTTAATCCGAGTTTTTGAGAAGGCAGAAGCCTTGCCTCCATATTGTCTTCTAATTACTGGTTGCTTTCCCTTTCTAATTACTGGTTGCTTTCCCCTGGCGTGTAGCTTTTGTTGTGGTATTGACACTCTGTATCTGTTCTTTGAGTCGAAAACGTAATCCCTGTAAAATCAAGATACTAAATTTAACATTATTGTACAGTTTTACCACCAACAATTGGCCAACAACAAATATTTATTTTTTTAGTAAATATCAAATGTAATCAAAACCTAGCTTTAATTTAATGATATATCCAAAAGTAGTAAAAACACATTTTACATTCTCTGTATACTTTATGTACCTTAACAATACCCCGTATCATAACCAATCCACCGAATCATAACGTGTCCTCGGAAGCATAAGCTTCTACAACATTAACAGAATTTAGATAAAAATCACACGCAATACATACATAAATGCAGCAAATTCATTCTATAAATCATTAAACATCCCTCCCAAAACGTTTTTCATACTTTTTATTGGTTGCTTCAACCATATGGGGCTTTGACAGTCACGAAAACGGGTGTTTGTGTCAAATTTTACCCCATTCAGTGTCGAGAAAAATCATTTTCATCATTATTCTTTGGCATATTATGACAATTGTGGTAATATGGTATACCTTGATCAATTACGCACTCACTCACATACTCCGATTTCTTGAAAACGTGATTTAAGTAATTACGAAAATAATAGATCGACTTACCTGTTGCAGCGGCGTGTTAGTATCCTCGGAATCATAATATAACCGGAAATTCCTCAAAACATCTATATTGCATAACCGAAAGGTATTGATTTTGGTGATAGGTAGCCGTGAAACTAAGATACTAAAAATCCACTCAAAAGATCCCAAATTCCGATATCCCAAGCACATCAACTGGAAGTACAACTTCCAAGATTTTGATGGATGCAGGGCCATAATGTCATTAATTGTGAATCGCATCTGGCGCTTGAAAACGACAATGAAATCCAAAAGTATATCTGAAGATCCCCCAGTTGTAAAATCTTTTACCAACCTTGATAAAGTTACGTCGTTGTCCCCAAGGGTATTTCTTCAGGTATTTATTACTATAAATAACAAAATACCGAAGTCACTTTTAATTTATTTTCTATGAATTACTCGTAAATGGTTACACGTAATGATAATGTTTGCTGTAAATGATATGTATTTTGTTCATTAAATATTTTTAAATATTGTAATTATGTTATTCAGTAACTAGCCATATGGGGTAATAACCCAGATTCAATATAGTTTAAAATCAATTGATACCATGTCTATACAAAGCTGTGCTTATTTTATTAACTGGCGCCCTCGGTAAAAATCAGACTTCACGGGTAATAAGTCCTTGCATTTAACTCAATAAAAGGACGGGTTGCTGTAAGATCCTAATTTGGTCCATGATTGATACAGAATATAAAGTTTTTAAAAATATAGCATATCTTAGTTTTTAAAGCTTATTGTAGATAGAAACAAATCGATGAAATTTTGTAGGTGCGTGGTCTTCGATGTGGGTTACCCTCTACATTATTTAGCATTATGTCTATAGGAAATGTGTCTTAGAGGGTCCTATAAAATTGACCCAACCTTTGAACCAAAACGAGTTTTTAATGGTAGAAGCTGCATAAATTAGGTAGTAAAATTAATATAAATTATGTTGGTTCACAGGGTGGATGAGGGTTTAATTTTAAAAAAATGATAGAATTGGAGTTCAAGGGTGATAATGCTAATCCTAAATAAAGATGATAGGATAACTTCAAAAGTGTGGTAACTCTTTATAGTGTCTTTCTCTTAGGAAAGAATATGAAATGCCTTCAAGTTTTAATATTTTAGATGTGTTTGAATTATATTTTGCGCATTTATTCATACTTAAGGCTTTAGTTTTACTCAGAAAATTATGTGATATTTGCCTATATGTAAATTTTTTGTCATTTTTTAGTTGCTTGTAAAAAAAACTAATTAGAGCCCTCGCCACAAAGTAGTGGACACCCTTTAGTAATCACCATGTCTGTCCGTCCGTTCATCAATCCATGCGTCCGTCCGTCGGTCCGTTTTTAACAAAACCGTGTCCGGGCTATAACTTGATAGGCTTTTGATATTTTGGATGTAGAAAGATCACTTCAAGACGACGTGTCAGGCTTTTGATATTTTGCATGTAGAAAGGTCAATGTGTCATGAACCATGACTGTTGACCTTGACTTTTTTCCTCAAGATAAGATTTTTGCTTTTCTTATGACAAGTAATGTCAGGGCTGTATCTGTTTGTCTTTTTGATAAACTTTTGAGATGTTGCATGTAGATACATTATTTCAAGACAATATGTCAAGAACCATGATTTTTTACTTTTGACCTTTGTCTTCAAGGTAAGATTATTGGATTTCTAAAGGGCTACAACTTTTTTGTCTTTTGAGATAGGTTTTTGATATTTTGCATGTGGGTAAATCACTTCAAGATAATGAATCGTGATCCTTAATGGGTGACCTTTGACCTTGACCTTTTTCCTCAAGGTCATATTGATGATTCTGATGACAAGTTATGTTCGGGCTACTTTTTGTCTTTTGAGATGGGCTTTTGATTTTTTTGCAAATCGATATATCACTTAAAGACTATAGTGTAATGAACAGAATTGGTATGATTTTGGATTTTAGATTGACGGTTCGGTTCTCACTTACTTTGTCCTTGATCATTTTCCTTAAGGTCAGATTACTGCTTTCCTAATAATAAGTCATGTCCAGGCTATGACCTTTTCATCTTTTGAAGTTTGCGTTTGATGAAGACAGATCTCTTCGAGGGCATTGGCATATACCATGGTTCGTAACTTTGTTCTCATGGTCAGATTATAGCTTTCCTTATGACAAAGTCTTGTACAGACTATATCTTTTTGACTTTGAGATGGGCTTTTTGTATTTGGCATGAAGATTGATCTATTCAAGTAAAAGGGTCATATATAAATGTCGGTGACCCTAATTTTTCATCAATCAATCCTCTGCAATGGTAAATTATACCAACTGTAAATTTTGTCTCAAACCTTGTTTATTCATTTTTATTGTGGGATATATTTTCAAACATGTGGGTATTACATTCTGATTACTTCTTGATAATTATGCTTGTGTCCATACATGTGTTTTATCCACACTTGAATTATGTCCACAAACTTAAATGAATTCTTGTCTAACAACAAGAACTTTCTTTGAGCCTACTTTTGAAGTTTGTTAGCTTTTTAGAAATGTATTTCACTTTTAAAGCATATAACTTTTTAAAAATGTATTTCACTTTTAAAGCATATAATTTCATTGATTAGTAACCATACAAATATCGGTCCAGATAACATACCTTCTTGCTTCGGTATTCGTTTGCCGATGTGTTCAAAAAGAAATTCTATCGATTGATGTTTTCTTTTTAGATAAATATGAATATTTGTCTGTTAACAATTTTAAGCTCAAACATTAGTAGAAATACACATTTAAAGTTGTGTTGAACGCGTTAATAGTTTCGAGGCGTTAAATTGTCTAATTTTGACCAATATATTGACAATGGCTGTCACGTGATCTAGTCAAGTAATATCGATTTCACACACACACACGGCACTTCAAATATTGATTTGATATATTTATGAGATATTTTATGGACCGAAAAATGGCGTTAAGCAACCACTCCTTAGTCATTTCTATATATTGTATCATATCTATGTCGGCATAACGGGGTTACAGAGGATACTGTGGAAAAAAACGATTGTGGAATACAATAGAGGACAATTAAAATATTTAGTATCCCCTCTCTTGTTAGAAGAAAAAGAAAATGCGGGATATTGAATTGGTCCCATAAGTTCGTCTGATAAACATTGTCAGTGGAACTTCTACTTCATTTTTGGATGTAAAATTTATTTATGTAATAGAATTGTTGCATATATGATGCAGATGCGGAATAAGGTTTCAGATATTTAATGTCGGTATTGGTGTGAACAAGAGGCCCCAAGATGTCAATGTTGACACATATGAGCTTGTAGAGCTTGCAAGTGGAACTCCCTATATTTTTTTTTTGGTTCAGTGTTTCAATTTTGATTTATAATTGTTGTTTATATATTGCAGCTTCGCAAAAAGCTTTCAGATTTTTGATATTGGTCTTGGTGCAAACAAAAGGCCCAAAGATAATGATTTTGACATATGTAAGCATGTCACTGGGATTCTTACATTTTTGGACTGAAGGATCTAAATTTGTTATATATTGCAGCATTTAGTATGCAGATGTGCAATAAGCTTTTGGAGCATGCAGATGTCTTTGTCTTGTATCATGCCTATGTCGGCATAACGGGGGTACAGAGGAAAAAAAAACGATTGTGGAATACACTGATGGACAATTAAGCTTTATTATCCCCTCTCTTTTCGGAAAGAAATGCGGGAATATTGTTTTGGTCCCGTAAGTTCGTCTGTCCGTTAGATAAACCGTGTCAGTGGAACTTCTACATTTTATTTTTGTAATAGAATTGTTGCATATATGATGCAGTACGGAATAAGGTTTCAGATTTTTAATGTTGGTATTGGTGCGAACAAGAGGCCCAAATATGTCAATGTTGACACATGTGAGCTTGTAAGTTGAATTCCCTGCATTTTCGGATTCAGTGTTTTCATTTTGATTTAAAACTGTTGCTTATATGTTGCTTAGATGCGCAAAAAGCTTTCGGATTTTTTATATTGGTCTTGGTGCAAACAAGAGGTCCAATGATGTTGCATTTTGACATATGTGAGCATGTCTCCTTTTTGGATTGTTGGATATAAATTTGTAATTAATTGTAGCTTTTAGTGTGCAGACGTGCAATATGCTTTCAGAGCATGCAGAGGTGAATTCAAAGTCAAATAGTATTGGTACTCATACTTGTATGTCAATGGAAGAAATTGACATTCTTTAAAATAAGATTGAATTATTAGATCGTAATAATAAAAACACAAAAGCATGATATTGAAGCTCAAGCAAATACCTTTGTGATGAAAAAGTGTAGGTTGCAGCAATTCACAACTACAGGATGAATGGTGTAGAAAACTGTCACCGAAATATTATTTGCTGATGAAAAAGTTGTCATCAAAGCTGTGTGTTTGGACAATACAGAACCAGAATTGATTCAACCACAAGCAACAATAATGTTTGAAATTACATTATGAGAAATGTCCAAATAACAGCTAGAACTAAAATTGCTAAGTCTTAGGGGCTGAGACCAGCTGACCAGCTACTCAATCGGGCCAGGACTTAGTTGTGTTCAACGATGCAAATATTAAAATTAGTGTAGAATACTTACTTACATTGCAGGAAAAGTAATATTGGTATGTTTGGTTCATTTTATGCGAACTTATGGCTTTAAAAGGTGATGCAGATTCCATACTAGCATATGCTTGTCAAGGGTTAGGTAACACTTAGTTCACACTGTGAGTGCTTTTGTTCTGAATGTTGTAATTTCTGTTTCTGTGCTTTGTATCTGTCTAACGTTATTGTTTTTGCGTCTAACGTCATTGTTTTCTGTGTTCTCGTTTTTGCCCTGTCTTTGAACTTCGATTTTTGTGAATTTCACCCCTTTCTTCCTTCGGTATTCTACTGCCGTTGTTTTTTTTAGTTTAAGTATCCATGATCGGTGCTTTGCATGCAGATTTGAATATGAAGATGCTATCCATACTTTCCACTATAAATGTATGAGAATGAAAGAGTTATTTTTTAGAGCATAAGACAAACTTCTAGGCATACGATATGTATGTCACACCTGTGTGAACGCATTTCATCTTCATTTGATGGTATTTTGAGCTAAATTAATCAAGTAAAAAATGCAAATGGTGTAAAAATGAACTGAAAAGAAACTGAATCCACGGGCTCAGCTAACCTTTCGGCAGATATCATTTTGATTTTGTTGTGTGCTCAAATAACCTTTCGGCAGATATCATTTTGATTTTGTTGTGTGCTCACATTTGCACACGAAAAACATTTATTTTGGATCCATTCAAATGTTCAATACAATCTTACTGACTTCCCAAGTACGTTCTTATTTTCAATTTCTTGCAACTCGAACCAAAATAAAATATGAAACAATAGTATAAAGAAAAATATCATAAAACCATTAACTAACAAAATGTCATTTGAGGCATACGTTTATAATCACCGAGATATTATATACCAGGACCGATGAGACATCTGGCCAGTTTTTTTTTTTTTTTTTTTTTTTTTTTTTTTTAATTATATATACCCAACATCATTTCTGATCTTGAACTTCATTATTGTTTACCAAAGTTATTTATATGACACTTAAAATAAAAATAAATTTGCTGATTATCCATCAAATTTAAAATTAATTGAAAAATGGATGTTGGATACCGTGAAATAAAAGTCGTCATTCCAGGGGTTGACCGGAGATCTAAAATTGAGGTAGTACTAGTAGCAGGTCGCAACTCGGCATCAATTGCCATTGAAAGGTCGTAGACAGTTAAAAGAAATGATCATCCAATTATTAATGTAAGAAAGAATCTTGAATCAGAGTTCAGACCAAAACTTCAAATTTTTCCACAAGGGACTGATATCGATTAAAGACCTTTTAAATGATCTTAGTTTTAATATGCTGTCGGACCGAAAGATAATAAGAAAACATAACCACGACTCAAATTTATTTCAACTTAAACCATATATGAATGTAGCAATTAGCTACTATTTTAGGAAAATCGTCAAATTAAACCAAATGTGTTATTATCAGGATGCATATAATAGCTTTAGGTTGGGAAAACGGGTAGAGACGTAGGTAACTGTTATTCTTCTTCCTCCGAGAAAAAAATCTACATAATAAAACATTTCTTTTCATGTTTTTCAACGAAATTAGTTTTAGCTCACCTGGCTGTGCCAGGGTTTGCTTTTGCCATCACTTGGCGTTCGGCGTCTGTCTGTCGAAAACTTTTCATTCAAACATCTTCCCTGTAAACGCTGGGCAAATTGTGGAACCAAACTTGGTCGCAATAGTCCTTGGGTGGTCCCTTTAACAATAAAGGGCTACGCGGAGCGCAGCATGTCGAACTTTGAAATTTGATTGATTGATTGAATATTGTTTTAATGTCTTCTCAGCAATATTTTAGCTATATCAAGACGAGAATATAACTAAGGACAAAACTACGATGGAGGGAGTTAATCCTTAGGTTTTAGAATTTACATTGATTTAGATAATAGAAATTGAACAAAGTGTACACATGAGATATTATCTCATGTACAAGTACACCATATCTAAGAAAAATAAAGAGCATACATCTCTTCCACGGGGAATTGTTTTACCAACTCCACACTGCAATAGAAGACAAACTCCTGTATTAAATATTTTACGAAAGGATATGGAGTAAATGAACATGAGATCATAACACATATGTTAAATCCAACTGCATTAATTTTAAAATTTAAATGAGCTGTATGGACATTTCGGAAATTTATTCCTCACTAGCAGCACTAGAATCCAAACAAAGGAAATCCATAATTTCAAAAAATATATAAAATGCATGAAACCAAACGAAATCCGAATAATCAGTAATATCAAATATAACTAAGGACAAAACTACGATGGAGGGACTTAATCCTTCGGTTTTATACTTTACATAAATTTAGACAATAGAAATTGAACAAAGTGTACACATGAGATATAATCTCATGTACAAGTACACCATATCTAAGAAAACTAAAAGAGCAAACATCTCTACCACGGGGAATTCTTTTACCAACTCCACATTGCAATAGGAGACAAACTCCTGTATTAAATATTTTACGAAAGGATATGTTTTACTATATTTCTTTGTTGGGCTTATTTGACAAAAAAACGTTCTTGCCAAGGATTACTTTCGACACCAGATTTGAAGTCGAGACGTCATTTTGTAAATGGCAGTCAACAAATAATTTTCAACATCGGTTTTGAAGTCGCAACATCAATAAGAAAAAGAAGGGACCAATTTTCATTTAAATCAGACAATGTTAAATTTTCCATTTTTGACGGCCATTTTGAAATTGCGGTCAACGAACAATTATTTACACCAGTTTTGAAGTTGCGACATCAGTCGGTAAACAGAAAGTAGATTTCCTACAGACCTGAATTTGATAAGCGCAATATGGAACCCAATACTAAAGTCACTTACAAAATTTCAATTGACTATGAATTGTAGTTGCTTAGAAAAGTGTAATAGCGGGACGGACAACAACGACGCCGACGACGACTACGCCGCAAGACGACTAAAGTGATCCCTATATGTCGCCACTCACTAGGTGTGCAGGCGACACAAAAATGCAAAAATTTTGAAAATTTACGGAAAAAAGGGCTATAACTCCGAGATGGGTTTCAGATTTTCTTCAAAATTGCACAGTGGGTAGATCTCATCATGCTGATCATTTATACCAATGTCAGATTTTTTATATTTGTAACTGTTTTCGAGTTATTAGCCAAAAACTGCAATTTAACCCTATGTTCTTTTTATAGTAACAGTGGCCATGTATTTTGACCTGCAGCCATGAAAATAACAAATTTGAAAATGGATATCCTAGTGATGATTCACTTAAAGTTTGGTTGCATTTGGCCCAGTGGTTTCAGAGGAAAAGATTTTTGAAAGTGAGCTAACGACGGACGGACAGACGGACGGACGCAAAGTGATGGCAAAAGCTAACCCTGGCATAGCCAGGTGAGCTAAAAATGACAGAACATGTACACAGGTGCAAACTATATTAAAACATTTTTTTTTTGACATGTACCTACAATAGGTTTATGTAACTATTAAAAGAGTTATTTGAATTTGTCATCTCCAGTTATGTCACTGGTAGTGTAGTTTGTCATTTGAAATAAGGTCATGACCTTAGTGAACCGAAGATATTGACTTTTTTTTTCTCACTTAGTCTTAGATGAAATATAAAGCTTTTGAATCTAAAATGCAAAACAAAGTTCTGTTGAATGTTTTCATTTTTCCTTTTGTATCTTCCATAATTTAAGTATAACCTACCTTCCACTTTTATTTTCATCAAAAGGCAATACACAAACAAACATGTTGTGTCTACATTAACAATATCCGATGATATAGTAACATTTAAATGATATAATTTTGTGATAATTATTATGTCAGTGAAAGTTTAAAATGTATAAATTAGAAAATTTCCCTGGTTGTCTAATATTGTGTAACAGGGATACACGGAGTAAGCTGTAACCCGTGTAATTTGTTAATCAGCAAGAAATGTGCAATAAAGATATATGTTTGTTAAAAAAAAAAGCAAAAAAGGAAAAACAACGCCAAAGAGATTGACCCTGTAATTAGCTGCAAACATTTTTTAACTAAGGAAGATAAAATTAGCCTTTATGATTCCTTATATAGATGGGAAATGGTTAGAGGTATGTCAAATTGGTCAACAGTCAACTATACGATAAGTAGAATCTTAAGAAACAAACCCATTAAAATCCAACAAAAAAAGATACTACATATTTTGAAAATTGCAATTTCAGCCATTTTGACCTCACTAGCTCGAAAACGGTAAGAGCTACGACAAATCTGTTGACATACAACTGAAAGCTTACATCAAGAGGAATCCAAAGAAAAAAATCCCATAGAAATACGATGAAAAATACAGATTTCAAATATTAAGAAAGTTTGCAATTTTGGCGCCTTTGACCCCTTGTAACTTGGAAACGGTAAGAGCTGCGACAAATCCGTTGGCACATTACTGAAAGCTTACAAGAAGAGGAATCCTTAGAAAAAATCCCATTGAATCCGATGAAAAATAAAGATTTCACATATTTAAAAAAATGCAATTTTGACCCCTTGTAGCTCGGAAACGGCAAGAGCTTACCCCAAATACGTGGCATACTGCTGAAAGCTTATATCAAGAGGAATTCAAAGACAAAATCCCATCGTAATCCGTTGAAAAATAAAAATTGTAGGTTTTCAGCAAATATGCAATTATGGCCCCTTTCGGTCCCTCATAGCTGGGAAAGGAAACAAACCACCAAAAATATAATAGTTGATCGCCATATTAATTTTTTCATAAGGAATCTAATGAAAAAACTGCATCAAAATCAGACAAAAAAGAAAAAGAAAAAAATAGATTTTGAGATTTACCCTTTTCAAACCCATTTATCTCATAAACCGTACATGTGACGTGAAATCCGTTGAATTCCACTGATTGGAAATTTCCTCAGGCGCACACTGAAAGAAACCCCATCAAAATCCGATAAATAATAAATATTCTACAGCCCAATATATGAAAACACCTAATTTTGCCCCTTTTTAAATCAAAGCGTCAAAACGCAGTATTACTGTTTTTTGGCTTTATGATCGCATGCAAGCAAGAAATTTACAGCTTTCTTTAAATAGTGTTTGCAACAAGAGTAGGGTCATTAAAAAATCAACAGAAAGTTTTTGTTTTTTGTTTTATTTTGTTTTGTTTTGTTTTGTTTTTTTTTTTTTTGGCAGAGACATATAGATCTACATTTGTGTATATGTCATTGTTTCTGGTATTGAATTGCAAGTCTTTAGATTTTCTTGCTTGCATTTTATTTCTATTTCTGTTATTTCATTTGAAATGAAAAACTGCTCCATCTTTTATAATAAATATCCAATGAAAACAATTTACAACATTTACAATTATTGCCTCTCTTAAGGAAACACATCTAGATTTTTTATCTTCGATGAAAACAGAGGACCATAGCATCACTTCCTTTGCCTAGTTCCGTGGGGTTTCAGGGCATTTTATGTAACATAACCAATGTATTGCTTGGATTTTAGACTCCTGTGTTTATGTATTGAGATAATGACCAGACAATCATCAAATTTAAGCATTTTCTATTAAAAGTAAGATTATCAAACACAAGTATTTGGAAATCATTGCAGAAGGCTTGACATAAGGTAGTTCGACACTAATACACGGCGCATTCGATTGGCGCATTTGCAAAATACGAGTCGGATACGGAATTGACTTGATTTTCAAACCGAAATATTTCTGTATTGGCCTATTCACTGTGACGTCATAATAAATTGGCATACACTTTCCCGCGAATTAGCTCCCTTTTCCCGTAAATATTGTCTATTTCGTTAACTATATAAAATATCTCTCTTAATCGAACGGTGACATATAGATTTTTTTCAGCGTAACAGATAGCTTAAGTATATATCTCTGAAATATCAAAAAATAAAAAAAATCTATCTGATATTTATTTTATATGAAAGATAAACAATAAGCATGTTATCACTGTTCCCTATATATTCTTGTAAATATTGCTGCAAAATACTTAACTTGGCCTAATTTTCAAAGCCAGATAACAGGAAAAGATGATCGGTAACATATCATTTTTATTTTATTTTTGGAATTTATGGTTTAAGACCTACAAAATATCTTAAAAGGAAAAAATCTGTCTGAAATTTGTATTAGGATCGAACTACCTTAACTATATTATTTGTTTGATGCACATAAAAAATGGTCTCCTTTCATTGTATTTTATTAATAAAATGAAGCATTACAATTTCTAAATATGTTTTTGCTCCAACAGATTTAATAACACGAGTGGTTTAAATTATGACCTTTTTGTGTGTGACCCCTTTCGTGAATAGCAGTACCAGCATGTTTGTTAGCCGTGTTCAACCACAGGGCCTTGTTACTAATTAGAAAAATTTTACCTACCATGCAGACATCGCTTCCACACCTTCTCGCTTCAACCCATGTTTATTTTGTTATTTCATTCATGAAATAAAACTTGGTCTGGTTTTCTTTCAAAGATGTTTATCTTTTTAAAGAATCCGATTACATTTCTTTAAATTGAGGGCAATCTTTTTGTTGAGAAATGCACAAAATTGTCAACTTCATTGACAAGAAAACGAAAGTAAACTTCGGAACTCTCTGGACTTTCCTTAGTTAAGGAATATATTCTGGAATTCCTTGATTACGTCACTGGGCGGTATAGAAAACCCTCGAGAGTTCCGAGTTTGTTTTTTTTTTTTTCAAATATAGAAGTTAGTGATTTCAATATTCTCGACAGATGGACTGGTTAATCGTGATACCTAACGCCATGAGTGACTACGATTGCTGGATATAACTCTAATAACGTCTCTCAAGTCTTAAAAGTTAAATATCCATCAGTATTGATTATCACAGGCTCAGCTGTCTAACCACGTGGATACTGCATGATAGATGTAATCCCGATTTTGATTGGCTATTGATCGACACGTGATTACCACCCTTTACGTTAACGCAAAAATGTAAACAAAACATTTTTTTCAGTGTAGAATTTCTTTCAAATCTCATTTTTCCTCTAGTTTCGTTTCACGACCGTTAAATCGCTTAAAAGCACACATAATTCGTCAAGGTTGACAGGTATTTAAGAAATATATTGCCTTGTTGTGATCAGTAAACATCAGGAATCTTTCTTTACTCGTAGTGAAATCGGGTGCTAAATTCTAGAGTTTATACGAGCGTATATTTTGTGGTACCTGGAAGTCATGTAAACAAAACAATATGGCTTCAAA
>MJUU01016503.1:3827-26422 GCA_002080025.1 Modiolus philippinarum | reverse complement strand
CCACACATTTCATATCGCACGGAAACGACGCCGACGCCGCCAGTATCATACCAATATACGACCTCAATAATTATTTTGCGATCGTATAAAAATGTGTCCGGTAAGTCCGCACGCCATCCAGGACGGCCACCGGCGGGATCTTGTCGAAAATTGGACCCTATATTCAAAGATCTTCTCCTCTGAAACTACTGTGCCATTGGAACCAATTTTGATCACAATGGTCCTTCAGTCCCCTTTTCAAAAATTGTGTCTGACAAGTCCGTATCATATCCAAGATGGCTGCCAGCTGAAACAAGTCGTTTTTACAATGGAGCCCACGGGAAAGCATTCAAAGATCTCCATAGAAACACCACTTCGTCGATTGAAACCAAACTTGGTCACAATAGTCCTTAGGTGGTCGCCTTTTGAAAAATATGTCCAACAAGTCCGCACGTCATCCAAGATGGCCGCCAGCTTGGATCTTTGTCGAGAATTGAGCTCTACATTCAAAGAGCTTCTACTCTGACACAACAGGGCAAATTTGAACCAAACTTCATCACAATGGCCCCCTTTTTAAAAATGTGTTCGGCAAGTCCGCATATCATCCAAAATGGTCGAAAGCAGGGAAGAATGTTTAACCATTGGACCCTATGAGAAAGCATTCAGATTTTCTTCTCTGAAACCGCTGAGGAAATTGGCACCAAACTTGGTCACAATAGTCCTATCGTGGTTCCCTTTAAAAACAATCAGCATGTTAATTACGATGGCCGCAAGGTGGTGACTTTGCCACAAATTGGACAATATGTGAAAATCTGAAAATACTGGGCCAATTGGAACCAAAGTTGGTCACAATTGTTCTTAGGTTGCATTTTTAAACAAAAAAAAAAAGTTCGGCAAGTCCGTGTAATTTAACCTGGTTTTATCATTGCACCCTATGGTGTAATATATACAAAGATCTTCTCCTCTTAAAGTACATGACCATTTGGTATCATACTTGGTCACAATGGTCCTTATTTGGCCCCCTTGGTATAATGCATCCGGCATGTCCGCATAGCATCCAAGATGGCGGCCAGCGTGGAACATGTTTAACTTTGAATCCAATGGGGAAATGTATTTAAAAATCTTCTCGTCTGAAACTGCTTCACTAATTTCAACTAAAAATTGTCACAAAAGTCCTAACTAAGCTACATGTAACTTTCAAAATAGTGCCATGGAAGTTGGCATCACATCCAAGATGGCGCCCATCGGTGTACATTGTTTAACATTGGATCATATGTGCAAATGTATATTTGAAGATCTTCTCCTATAAAACTTTTTTGACATTTGGAACCTAACTTGGTCATAATATTTCTTAGTTGGCCTTCTTCAAAATATTGTCTGATAAGTCATCAGCACAAGATGGCCGCTAGTGGGGATCAAAGTTTAACAAAGGACCCAATGGGAAACCATTCAAGAAAAATGTCACAATAGTCTATTGGAGGCTTCCTGGCAAAAATATGTCCCTCAAGTTTGCATCACATCCAAAATAGCCGCATAGTTTAACATTTGACCCTATTGGGAAATGTATTTTAAAGAAAGGTGACAGTTGGTCAGCGCCCCAGCAAATAGCTGCCAAAGGGAACATAGTTTAATTCTGGATCGTATAACACCAATATCTATTAACAAACTTAAAAATATGACCCTAAGACAGTCTATTTTGAAAAGGAGACCCTTAAAAAGTCTATAAACAAACATGAAAATGAGACCCTTAAACATTGGGATTATTTCGACTTAATGTGTCAGCCATGGCCCAGGTAAGCGATACAGGCTCTTGAGAGCAACTCTTTTTTTTTCTAAAGTGATACAATTTTGAACATGGCAAAAAGGACGTATCGCAGATGTATGTTGTAAATTAAGTTTGAGAAACTAAGCAAGAAATAATTATAAATTTCGTAGGATAGGGGGGGATATTCTTCAAGTTACGGGCTGAAAGATTATGAGAAAACACAAGCACGACCTTAACTAGTGTAGTGTTATGGCTTTTAAAGTTATTTCAAGTTAAATTATATATGTATGTAGCGGTAAAAGTATTTTCGAATACAGGCAATGACAAAGATATTTTACCTGTGTATATTTGTAAAAGTAAGAGAAGTACCACTTGGCTGACCTCAGCATTCCTAATTCTAGAGTAGGAAACTAGATCTACACGCATGACCAAAAAAAAAAAAACAAAACAAGTTGCTTTTTTAGAAAAAAAAGCAATGGCTGAACAGGTGAACAACTTACTTAAATTTATCAGCTCACTCATAAGTTCTGGTGTGGCTTGCAGGTTTTACTTCGTGTAGACATTGATGATTAATGAGATCAAGGATTTGTATAGTGAGAAGGATTGGCATCTCGTATTGTCTCGTAATATCCACCGTAGCGAGATTTTGTTTTACTCGCCACTACAAATCGCTATACTCGCTTCAAACCTATTAAACACATAAAAATATTGCTTTAAAACCAACTTTTATTTTCTATTTCTAAACACGGCACGATATATATGATACATTTCATGTATAGGTTTGTCGATTTTACATATCAGATCCAGATATAGGCTGCCATTTCATATGTTTATATGTAAAATCAAGTCCCATCCTTTTTCAGCGTGCATTTCAGATCGTGATATTTTGAAACGAATAAAAGCCAGATATAACTATTCAACAAACCTAAAATTTCTTCAACAAACTGACAAGAAGGAAGTGTGTTTTATATCTTTTTTATATCCCAATCCCGGCCTTTATAGAAAATAATTAATCGTCATGCCACGCTGTAGCCTCTCGTAATTTTGAAATGTCACAAACAAAACGAGTCAAATTTGTCACAAAGCAAGAAAAGATATATCATATTTCTTATTCAGCAACTAAATCATACATACTTGATTATCAAAAAACACGTTTTAGAACATAAATGTTGATTTTGAAAGAGGAGATTCAAATAAATAATAGACGATGAAGACTGACAATACACGCTTGCGAGGGTGGTAATGTTGATCCGAGTTGAAACAAGTAAAATTCCATCTGTATCGTAGAAAACTATAACTCTTGGTATCATAGCTATATTTTCTTTCATAAGTATGTATAAAATATAGTTGGATAAAGCTTCTGAATACATAAACAGGCTAGTGTATTTTCCGAAGCGATGACACTTTCCGCCATTAAACTGAACAAGATTAGCGTGGGTGCAATGCATTGTGGGTGTAATGGTAGACGTTGGGGAACCTTTTTATTTAGTTCTTATTTACTTATTATTCACGTTTTTATTACCCTCTTTTCTATCTCTCTTTGTTTATTTACTCTGCCGGGTTACTTCCGTTAGACCCGGGCCCGGTCGGGTCACTTCTGGGATATATAAACAGCAGCGCCTTCCTGCCCGGGGTTGCCCGGATTAATGGTTCTAGCAGACGACGAACTCTACACAAATTATTATTCTTTCTCATAAAACTAGGGGTAAAATATCCCCAGATCCCATTAAAGACGTGACTGATGTTGCCTAAAAACGACTTGTTTGAAGCCATTATGGCTTTGATTTCCTAACAAAACTGACCAAACTGTGTTGTATTATGTTGAATAAATCCGTGCCGGACGAGCGCCCCAGTGTAACAGGAGTTGTTTTCCTTATGTGTATTCACATAGATCTAATTATTTCTGGCTCGTATGTGGCTCCCGTCTAAGTAAACATTATGGGTCCGTACACGGACATTTCCTTTGTTTAATATTATTAAATAATTCTGTAAGGTTTACGGTTTATTGTAATAAATACAATTCGTAAGGTCTCATCTTAATAATGGTAGACGTTTTCCTTACCAATAACAATTAATCTGAAGTGTGTACTATTGGCCTTAATATGAATAATAATTTGTGTAGAGTTCGTCGTCTGCTAGAACCATTAATCCGGGCAACCCCGGGCAGGAAGGCGCTGCTGTTTATATATCCCAGAAGTGACCCGACCGGGCCCGGGTCTAACGGAAGTAACCCGGCAGAGTAAATAAACAAAGAGAGATAGAAAAGAGCGTAATAAAAACGTGAATAATAAGGAAATAAGAACTAAATAAAAAGGTTCCCCAACGTCTACCATTACACTCCCCCTCCCTTAAGACCTAATGTGCACCAGCAGAATGCACATTAGTCCCCAAGGGAGTACAGTGATAAATAAGCAAATATACAATATATACACAATATTGCCAACGGTATGAATATACATAACAATAAATATGCATTTAAATTTACTGTCACAGTCTCTCTCATAATTAAGAATTATGAAATAATAGAAATTATTTTTCAAAGACAACACTAAAATTTACTGATTTAAAGTCACTACCATAAATATGAAATTCAATTTAAATAATAAATTTTACGTAGTTTTTCAAAATACAAATGCTGGCATCGCGGATCCTTGATAGAAAACGAAGCATACAGTTCATGGTTCCTGCATACAAAACAAGGTTTCACGGTATTTTATTTCGGCAAGCTGCCGTTTAAGCTCCCGATTCTCAGCTTCTTCCTTACGCCGCATTTCCCTCTCCTTCTGTATCGATGGCATTTCCCTCCTGAGTTGTTCCAGCTTCTGCTTGGCAGATTCTCGCTGTCGGCCTACCGTGTCCATATACGTGCACAATACCCTAAGGTGTTCTTCCAGTTCCTGAATTGAATCTGGTATGGGAGGAACATAAAGTTCCTTTATGTCCATTTGACTGGTTTGAGTTGATTGCTCACGTGTTTTCTGAAGAGGCGGAAATAAAGGAAGAGTTGTTGGTGGTGGTGGTCTAGCTGTCAATCGATATTCCTCAAGTGAGAGAGATTTCTTCTTCGGAGGAGGAGAAGAAGCAGATGTAGAAGATGAAGATGATTCGGTTTGGACGGTTGATGATTCTGGATTTCCTGTGCTTGATTCTGACGATGAAGACTTTGATGGTTTTGACGGACAAGGACCTGTTATTTTAACTCTAAATTGAACGTCATCCTCTTGTGCCAATACAGATTCATTAGTTAAGTAGTCCTTTACAATAGTAACGGAAGGTAGTACAGCATCAGCTTTCAGGTCTGTGGAATCGGAACCAGAAGAAGATGGCAAAGCAGAAGATGATGAAGATGTGTGTTGGCTGGATGAGGCCGGAACAACTACAACTGAAGCAACAGTTGGTGATGGTGGTGATGAAGAGCTTACGCTCTTTTGTGTCCCCGCCGCGCGCGGTCCCGGCTGAAGAATAGGCCCGCAGCATCCTCTGAGCTTGGAGTATGAGCCATCCTAACAGAGGACCCCGAGGGAACCCCGGGATATAGAAATAGGACCCAGTATCTCCGGCTTGCGGGGTGTGACCCCTCCTAAACGGAGGCTGACCCCGAGGGTCCCGGGATATAGAAATAGGACCCATTCCGTGGTTGTGCGGGATTAATAAATACACAACCCATCTTTCGGATGGGATGTAAACTCAGGTCCACGTGTTGGAAGAAATGTCACGCTTCCTGCACGTTAAAGAACCCTTGTAGCAAGCTCTTTTTGGGGTGGTCCGTAGGTGATCGGCTACAAGGCTAAATTCCCCGCCCTTGACGATTTCACCCTACTTTTCCAGTGGCAGTCAGAATTTCCCGTCCCATGGCCATTCCCATACCCCAAAGTGATTATTTATCAACAAACTTGTTCTCGTCTTAATATAGCTGAAATATTGCTGAGTAGACGTTAAACAATATTCAATCAATCAATCAATCTTTTGTGTCCTTCCTTTAAATATAAAGAAACCAGGGTCAATATAACCCTTACTCCTGACCACGGTATTGACACACTTTACAAGTATTTTATAATCTCGCATACGGCCCATCTTATAATGCAATCAATAGAAAATCACCGCGAGATTCGAATCTTTCTCACTTTACAAATCCTTGATGAGATCTAGCCATTTGTATTAAAAAGGAATTGACACCCCAGCTGAATAAATAAAACATTCATTATAAGAAACTGTTTTTTTTATACCCCATATTATTGTTTATGGTGTGGTTTTCAACATCATTGAATTATTGAGTGATGTTAGTATAACTTGTAATCCTTTCAGGACAGCAATAAAAATATAGCAGCACCAATACTCAATATATAAATGATGTTTGTGCTAGATCCAGTGTTATATTGCTGAAATCTACAACAATGGGACTGCAAATAAACGTTATTAAAATCGGATGAAAAAATCTGATTAGAGAAAAAGAACTATTTAATTTGGTCCCATTATATACTTATAGGGTCGATTTAATAAATATGTCTCCCTAACTTTCAAATGGTGTGATGCTGTGACTAATTCATTGTTTGTTTCATCTATAACTGACAGTTCCTTTGTGAAAAGGTGACAAAATGCTCCACTGTATATGAATATTTGTATGTTTCCTTTAAAAATGACATTTCCAGACGAAGAACAACAATAAAAACGTTGTTCCATTGCTTTGCTCATGTTTATTTACTACATATCTCTTCATTGCTTATTATTTATTATTATTTCATTTATCTTTTTTTTTTGTTTTACACAGATGCTGACAAAAGATATTTACGTCACAAACCGTGAATTGGAATAGGTTAATTTAACTGGCTCTAAAATCTTAAATGCATAATTTCAAATGCCTATACGCCAAAACAGTCCATTAAGGCACGGTTCATTTGATTTTCAGTGAGTGACCTGTTTTTTTTTAATTTCTGACCCTGATTTTTGCTTAACTAAATTCTCCGACCTGCATCTTGGTCAAAAAAAATAATTTGTACTGTGTCTCAGTCTGTTTATTAAAAAAAAGACTTCCTCAACAAATTTTCCTCGCACAGCGTATATGGGTTAAAGGATAATCTGATCTGTGTTTTATCCTGTCCATTAAAAGAAAGCCTTGCTCAACAGCATAGCTCTCATAGCGTATATGGGTAAAAATTAATCTGCGAAACGGCAACAACAAAAAAAAAGAAAAAAGAAAAAAAATCCGGGATCAGGTGAAAATCCCAGGCCACCACCCGAAAAACATATGGTCCATGCATAAGTATTTGAAGGACTCGATTGAGTAAAATTTCGACAGCAGTTTGTCATTTTAGAAGAGTAACAAAAAGAACTAGGCACTATATACTACCAAAAGCTTGAGTCACGAATATTTAAATTTCATTAAAAAAAAGATCAGGTATTTAAAAAAAATCTGAGATTTTGACCCCTATCCTTTGCTCCAAAGAGTCTGGAAATGGTAACGGATATTTATTGCTGAATGCTATTTATCTTTTGTTAGGGAGTTTTTTTAAAAATGCATATAATTTTTTTTCTGTAGATACACAAAAAAATTCCCTGGCACCTAATTCTGAAACTGGTTGGATCTTAAACCCTAAATTAATCCGAATTCAACAGTCTTGTGAAGGAACATACTATTGTATGATCAGTGCTATGCTACCCGACAACAACTGTTCCATATCATTATAGCACATAATGCGATCGCAAGAAATTTTTGATAAGCCTTGCATCATTCGCAACTATTTGCTTAAAGCATAAACCAAGAAAAAAATCCATGCAGGAAAGACCTAAATTATGCATCAAAAATATTAAAATGAATATTTAAACAATTACAATTTGGTATAAATTCTAGTTAATCAATACAAACAGAATATTATTTATATCCGAGTAAAAACTATAAATTAAATTAATTAAAAAAAACAAGGATTATATCTTATAATTTTTACCATTTATTCATGTTTTATTTTCAAATATTTAAATACAATAACAATTACTAATCTTGCTTTAAAACGAATATTTATCATTATTATCGAATTATATTGTTATACATATAATTATTTTTTATCATATTTAAACCATTTATTTTTTACAGTAATTTTATATTTAGAGGGAAAAAAAATTACAACATTAAGGCTAACCACTGAAAATTAGCATTGTATATAAATATATATATGACCCCTTGATAAATAGATTAATGTAAGGAGCCCATGGCTATGTTATAATAGATGATCATTTAATTTCCAATCTCTAGAAAAGTCCCAAGAGGACAGTTACTTCCGTATCAGTTCAAGTCCTTTCCGTATTTGATTCTTTCCTTCTCAAGTTACCCATGTGCAAGAGGAATTAATGACAGATAAAGTATGGCTGAACCGTGAGCGGTTCAGCCAAAAAAAAAAGAAAAAAAAAAACACAATATAATTCAACGCAATGCTTTTTTTCTCTCCTGATATTCAGGAAGGACATACTTAACAAACAAACTTGTTTCTTTGTCTTTTATTCCAACAGAACCACTATAAAACTTTGTTAAAAGTGTTAATGTATATAATTATACTTTATGCAAATTTCTTACATTATCTGTTTATTTCATTGGATAATCGACATTTGTTAATTAACACTAACGTTTCTTTAGCCATGCCCATCCTTAACAACATGTGTTAATCGTTAGCAACGGGTGTTAATGTTAAAATTTACACCCGCTCCGAACGATGACGTCACAGATGTATACAGATTCTTACTTTCTCGTCACTTTTGTTGTTCACAACAACAATTAAAGCTGACTTAGTTTTAAATGTATTCATTGGTAAAATAAAAGTGACCTAATCTCGCAAAAAAGATCTTGTCACAAATTGAATTGGACTTAAAGCGATTAAGCAACAGTTCAATACTAAAACAGTACTGATCGACTATTAGTTTCTGTGTTTTTGATGTTGCATTAAAAAAATCATTCTTATATGTTCAGAATAAAAATTTTTCAGACATAATGTACATTAAGCTTTCAGTATAATAAAAATCATAATGCCCTTGTATGAAGGTGTTAATCTACACTAACACCTTCATACAAGGGCATTATCGGGTGATAATTTTTACCTCGTGTGTTAATCTACCCTAACACCTTCATTATGTTTATAAAATATGTAAATTATAGCCTGCACATGCATGTAAGTTGCTAAATCTTTTTCCGTTGCTATAAGCCATTTATACATCTAGCCTAAAGTTATACTGAAGACGTTGGTGGTGCTCCAGATAGTGGAGGGACAACTAAAGATGAAAGAAAGGTTTGTCACAAAAATTTGATATAACTTATTAAATACTAATCGCACAGCTTATTTACACATATATTTGAAGACTACAGACTTTTCTCTTTTTATTTCCCTTTTCAAATTCAGTTTGGGCTGTAAATCTCTTGCTTCAAAATCGATTTGAAAATCGGCATGAAAATGAGCCTTGCGAAACATTGAATTCTAAGTTAAATCTACTAGAATGATGCAAACATGGTACTAAAAATTCTTTATTTTTATATTAAATATTCCCCTGACACCTTGTTAACACATCTTTTGCGAAATGCTACATATTTTTCCTCAAATTTCATAATTTTTTTTCAGTTTTCAAAATTAATTTAAATTGATTTATTTCTCCTCTTTCACTCGATTTTTAAACATAGCAGATGGTAAACTGGAGATCGACATACCCTGTAGACTGATTTTAGACTTGTATTGTCATATTTCATATTCTCTCTCTTTTATTTTTTACTATCATTATGAATAAAAATTAATCTATTGTGTGTAATCATGTTGTTTTTACTTTTATTTTTGTCTCGAAAACGTGCATTTTGGCATCTTTCAGTTAAATAATTTTTGTTTTGCACAGGAATTTTGTCAGGTATATATGTATAAGTGTTAAAGGAAACATCATCAACATGTACATGGAAATAAATATGCAATCTCCTAAATTGTTTATTACATAAAGGGGGTCATAAAATTCTTGGCTAGTCGAGGTCCTGCTGATTATACAGGTTTGCCCCCAGGTGATCTGCAATTCTAGAAATGTACATTTGTGGTTTTATTTCAGGAAAATGGGCCGGTATTAATTTTTGTTGATATGCAAAGATTTTTTTTAATGAATTTGTATACACTTTCGCAAGGACATAAATATATTGTATATATTGTCACTGATTTTTCGTAATAACATAATTAGATATTATCAAAATATATATTAAGTTTTAACTGGGACAAATATAACAGGGATTAAAACATTCATATTTATTACAATTTCGGTGTCTCGGCAGATTTACCTGTAAATCGTCGTATTTTTTAGCATTTCTCTGTTGAAACATAGGACATTTTTAGTACACTTTACAGCTACATTTTCTACCGATTTTAATACAAAAAACATCATTTTATAAAAAAGATTGCTGCAAATCATAGTATATTTTTTGTTAAATGAATTTATTCCAAAGTACCTAAATTTTGCTCCAAAACTTGAATATTCCAGGACGCATTTGCGGCTGGAATACAAAACATGTAGATACAGAACAGGAAAGCTCCTAATTTTGATCAATTTATGTGAGAAAGCCAGCAATTGTAAAGGTTGTTTTTATTTGATAGGGTAAATAAATCCAATCAATCATCTAAGTTTTTGCTTTGACGTGGAGGAATATCTCAAAACAACATAATTTATTTCTTATGGCCTTCGTGTTTTAACTGGATTTATAAAGGCATTTATTTTGTTTGCCTTCAGATGTCAGCATATCTATGCAGTTGTTTCATAAACAATGTAAAGGTTATTGTTTTGTTTGCTTAGGTATGTTTTATTGTGAAGGTCTTTATTTTGTATGGTTTCAGATATGTTGGCATTAGTATGTTTGTAGTTGTTTTAGTGTGAACCCAAGAAAGGCTTTTCCAAAGTCCTCTGCCTACAAGAAAAAAAAATCCTGTACAAACTATCATGATTACAGATATCTTGCCAATTTTGAAGGTCCCACTAAAAAATTTGAATTTGTCTATTAACATATAAATTAGTAGTATTGCTATGATCAGTAAAATATCATTGGTTTAAACTCTTTGTTTCTTATCAAGCCAATATGTGTTGTATATTTCTTGCTATTTGTTTAATTCTCATTTAAATAAATGTATGTTTACCTATCATCAGTTATACTTAACCATTTCAAATACATATCAATGCATACATTTTAAAGTTCTTTCAGTACAAAATTCTAAATAGAAATTGATATGATGATTCCAAGCTCTGATAGTAATCAGTTTGCACATAAACTTCTGTTATAGTAGTACAAGACCTTGCATATTGTCTGAAAAATTCAAGAAGTACCTCACACATTTAGGACAACTGTATTTTCTATGATGATGAGTTTTAATTAGTGAAAAGATTGCATATGATGTCGATAATCTTAGCATTGGGTTTTTCTTCACGCATCTCAGTGACAGTTTCAAGTAGTATATAATGGGTGTACGAGTGTCCAAATATGTGGAGTTGTGGAACAACAGACCAATCAACTTAATCCTCTTATCCCTAATCTTAATCCTCTTCCCTAATCTTAATCCTCTTATCACTAATCTTTATCCTCTTATCTCTTATCCTTATCCTCTTAACCTATTGAAGGAATCCCCCATCCACATCATTATCCTCTCAACTTATTAAAAAGAATCCACACCACTAATACCCCATCCACATTATTATTCCAGAAGATCCTCATTTAACAACGTTCTACTAAAAACTCTAACTTGTTTCATTTGTGTTGTCTCCCTTAGAACAATAATTTGAATTATATTATCAAATCTGTGTATTGTACTGCTCTCATACCAGATTAAAGAGAATCCTCATTCGACGCATCATTAACACTCATGCTGTGGAGATACATTGAATTACCTCCCATAGATCAGTTAGATTCCCAATGACACTGAATGAATTTTTCAATTTGTTCATGTATTATGAATTGTATTATCAAATATGTGTATTGTACTGCTGTTTTACTAGATTAAAAAGAATCTTCATTCGACGCATCATTAACCATAAGTTGCAAGCTTGGTCCAAATAATCATGCAGTGGAGATACATTGAATTACTTCCCTTAGATCAGTAAGATTCTCATTGACACTGAACGAATTCTTTAATTTGTCTGTGTGTTATGAATTATATTATCAAATCTGTGTATTGTATTGCTGTTTTACTAGATTAAAAAGAATCCTCATTCGACACATCATTAATCATGAGTTGCAAGCTTGGTCCAAATAATCATGCAGTGGAGATGCATTGAATTACCTACTTAAGATCAGTTAGATTCCCAATGACACTGAAGAAGTAGACCGACAATATAAAATACATTGGTTCCATAAGCATTGAAGGGGCATAAGCTTTTGAAGTCACCATCAGCAAAATAGAAATTAAATTTATAAAATCAAGACATTGCATTTTGTTTGTGCTTTCATCATGTTTAGAGCACTTCTCAGATTGATGTATTTCCATTTGTAGCAGAGTGACATAAATATTGAAGAACTTGTTACTATTTCTGTACTTCTAAATAGCAGATTTTCTTTGAATTTGTTGACATTGAAATATCTCCCTTAGATTTGTGTTTTTTTTTTATAAATGTACTGAGTAAATGCATCCGTGTTTAATATCATCTGTTCTGAGGAGACATGGGTTATTGAAATGTTAAAATGATATCGTCTCAAATTTTAGCTATTTGCAAAAAAAGTAAAAGAAGTATGTAGACTTGTCGCTGTTTCTGGACTTCTTTACAGTATATTTATAAACAGAACATTATGAAATAATCATCTTACCGGTTTTTTGGTATCATCTGAAGAGAAATGGGCTATTGTATATTTGTTTTGGTGAATTTGTTAATCAATAGCATGCAGAACATACATGTTTGCCTAATAGAACAGCTGTCAATTTTTGTTTTTGTTTTGCTCTGTTTGTTATCCCAACAGTAGAATAGGTTTGTATACTCAGTCTATCAAGAACATATTTTGTTGGCAAGGTAAATTTTCTTCAGGTATATTTTTCTTGTTGTCTACATGTACATTTACAATACACAAACAGCTGTCATATCTTAGATTGACACATGTCAATTGATTAATAAACAAATAAGTCATTAAATAATCAACAGTTTTATTATTAGAACCAGTTTAAATGTCAATCAAAAGTTAACACCTGAGTTTATCATGTAAATGCAAGTATTTGACAAAAAAGACATGTATTTTTGAAACGCCTATAAACAAAAAAAAAAAAACAAAAAACAAAACAAAACAAAAAAACAAAAACAAACAAAAAATATATTTGAAAAAATAACGAACAAACAAAATTAAGATAAAAGTATGTTATCCATTGATATAAAAAGACAACCATATTATGTTTATAGTGATAATATATATCCTTTTTTCTAGCACTATAAAATGGTTCATATGAAAATATGGTTAATAAAGCACTATATGAATACTAAGCCATTGATATAAAAAGAAAACCATATTATGTTTATAATGATAATATATATCCTTTTTCTAGCACTGTAAAATTGTTCATATGAAAATATGGTTAATGAAGCACTATATGAATACTGAATATAATACAAACATATACTTGAAATGTCTGTTTGAAAGCACTAAAAAGATCACTATTTTTTTTATTTTCAATGAAAGGGTTAATTTAAATGTGGCTCAGTACCTTTTCGTGAAAAATATTTGTTTCCTAGGTTTAAAAAGTAAAAGAAAAAAAATATATAAAAATTTACACACAAGCATGCTTAAAAAATAAGTAAAACATTTAAATGCGGTGGCTAAACATGATGTAAAAATATGACATATAACAAAACTATTTACAAAAATCCTGCATATGTTTATTTTTTTTTACCTCAACAAATAAGAACAGCTATCTTTTCCAATTGAAAACCTATTTCTATTCAAACCAATCAAAGAATATCCTTAAAGAGACATATAAATAAAACATTTGATTAATATTGCACGCTAGTGTACTAAAAGCGCGTGTAAGCACAAGAAGATTTCAGAACATTTGCAGGATGTAAAAAAAATACCCCCCACCACACTTTACTACAACTACAACAATATCCATAGATAAACCATTGTTTATGGACTAAATAATGTAAAATAAAACCATTATATGTTTGATTTCATATGCATCACAATACAAAACTTTGTGAAAATTAAAAAGCAATCAATTGTCAACAATATCCATAAATAAACCATCGTTTATGGACTAAATAATGTAAAACAAAACCATTATATGGTTGTTTACATGTAACATCATATGCATTACAATACAATAATTAATATAAGAAAAGATAACAGGAAACACCTACAATGGCATCAAACTACTATCACATGCCACAATCCACCAGGGAACCGCACAAGAAAAACAATAAAATGACAAAAGACTAACATGGACAACGAGAGGAACTCGGGATAGCCAGACTTGGTACCGGCACTAGCAAGAGCTAGCGGTAGGGTTAAACCGGTTTATGGGTACCCAAACCTCCCCTTTCTCTATCCCGTTTCCCTATAGTTGTACTTATATACAAATATGTACATACATTAATGAGGGATGGGTTGGTGTCATTAACAGGGTAAACCATAATCAGCACATTTAAAATCCAAGAATAACTGAATCATTTTTTGATTGACAACAGACAGTACTTTTTTTTTATTTTCCTTTAAGAGTTAAGACAAAGAAAGATTTAACAGAACAAAAAACACCAAATGACCAAAAAACAGTTAACAATAGATTTATTTCATCAAAAATATTCAGAACAGAAAAACCAGAAACAACTGATTACTGATTTATAACACCAAAATGATTCAGAACAGAAAACACATGATGATCCAAAAACATTTGTCAACCACCTGAAAATGTCCAAAACACATCAACATCCCCCCCCCCCCCTTTTTGCAGATTTTTTTTAAATTAAATGCTGGAAAAATGCAATGAATATGTAATATGTAAAATATATAACCATCATTTTTTTCCCTTCAGCAAATGAAAATATTGAGAAGGATTAAATAAAAACAAACTATCAATTCAACAAACCAACAAAAAAAAATAAATAAATAAACAATGAAGGGATATGGAGTAAATATGCACATGTGGCAATGTCTCTACAAATATAACAAACTGGTCCCAAAATTTGATGAGTTGCATTCTCCTTGGTTGTTTGGATTGTCTGGGTGGTCTGTAATTCTGCAAAAAATAATGCAATAAAATCTTGTGCCCATAACCATGCAATAAAATCTTGTACCGAGAATCCAATCCGATCCACCAAATGTTTGCAATAAAATCTTGTGCCCATAACCAATCTATGAGAATCCAATCTGATCCACCAAATGTTTCGAAATCCTGTTTAGATCAATAACTGTTTAATTTCCATAATAGTGATCAGGGCCGTATTCATCATCAGAGACCCAAGCCCTTCCAATAATGTTTTTTTTTCTGAGCAGACGTAGATAATAGAATTTAATGAATGGGGTCTGACACCTGGTGGTTCATTGTCTGTTTGAATATTAGTCCAGTCAATATAAGATTTGACCTCAAAGAAATTGCAACAGAAATTATTTTTTGTTTTGGACACATAATTATCATATAAAAAACATCAAAAGTCTACCAAAATCTAATTGGTGTAAAAGTGAATATTTTGGCATTGAAATCGAATAAAAATTCACTAGAAATATATGTCACTAAAGGCCTCCATAGCAGCAAAGGGAAACAACTATAACTACAGCTAATTAGTTTTAAATAGCATTTTACATAATTATATACAAATGGTTGGTAAAAACTGTTTCTTCTTTTGATATTTGTTAAACTTTAGTCATAAAGAAATTAGAAAAGTCATATAATTGACCATTTAACAACTATAAATACCATGCATGTTATGTGACCTAATTTCCATTGTCAGAATTTTCCCAGCCTTGATTTACAAATAATTAACAATTTATTTGTCAAATCATATATAAATAATTCATTTCTAGATGTTTAGAAATTATATAATCCAATAAAAGTTATATATCTATCATATCTATTGAAGCAGAACACTTTATCTCTACCGTGCAGTTTGTTGATTATTTGACCTACGGAAAGCCATTCAAGATAAAAATAGATACTAATGTAACCATATTATGTTTATAGTGATAAAGTGTTACTTTTATCTGACTAAACGCATGATGAAAGTTATTTTATTGAAAGAAATACTTGATAGACCCATTCTTAATTAATTAACAATACATTCCTAAAATTAAAATTAAGATAAATAAATGTTTAACAATTAAAAGCAATATTTAATATCAATAATTTAAACTGAATTATTTTGTAGCTTGATTTAAAAATAGTATATAAATATTTAATTATTGTTGCTTTAATTATTATATTTAATTCATGTTTTCGCACAGTTTCATCGGATCGTGAATAGTAAATCGTGTTCTTTTAGTCAGCAATGCCGACTGATTACACTGTATGCATGCAAGCATGAATTCCCTCAATGTTAACAAAAGATGCATGACAGAACAGGAAGGAAAGGAAACATAATAATTCAGTTAAGTATTTTTTTCTTTTAGAATTATAAAAATTATATTCTTGTGTTATTCTTTTAATGCTAAATGTTTCTATACTCAAGCTTGAATGACTTTAACCTATTTGCATGAAATAATAATTCTATTGGTCAAAACAGAAACATAGTATTAAATAAAGCTTTGTTTTTTTCCAGATTTCCAGATGGGTATATGCTGTATATGCAATGAAAAATTAGACAATGGCCAGTCAACTGTCCAACTTCGTGATAAAGGTAGTGATGGAATTAATAAAGGAAGCAAAGAACGTGGTGACACATTCACAGTGCAACCAGGACAATATGTACACCAGGAATGCAGGAAAGTGTACTGCAATCCTAAAATTATTGAGTTGAGCAAGAAAAAGACCAACAAAGGGAACACCACTACTGTACCACATTTGAGATCTAAAGCACTATTTAGCTTTGCAGATCATTGTCTTTTTTGTGGACAAGATGCTAAGATTTCTGGGAAGAAACGAGGTCAAAATGTGTTTCCAGTCAGGACAGATGACTTCCAGAAAACAGTTGAGACTATATGTAATGAACGAGGAGGTGAATGGGCAACAGAGGTGCTAGGTAGACTAGAATATGCTCGTGATTTACATGCTGCTGATGCTGTATACCATCAGTCATGTAGTGTGAACTTTAGGACAAACAAACAAGTTCCTCAAGCCTTTTCACCACCAGCTAAAAAAATAAAATCTGGTAATCGTGGACGTCCAAAGAACTTTGATGAATATTTCCTTGAGGTAGCAAAATATTTGCAAGAAAATGATGATGAACAGATAACTATATCAGATTTAGTTTGTAAGATGTCATCGATGTGCGGAGAAGGAGCATATAGCAGTGTCCACATGAAATATAAATTAAAAGAACATTTTGGTGATGACATTGTAATTACAGAGATAAACGGAAAATCAAATGTAGTAACATTTAGAAGCACAGCTAAATCTATATTGCAAAACTTTTACCATCGTCCAACTGAACAAGATACAGAAGCAGAAAAGAAGTCAATTATTTCTACTGCAGCAAGACTTATTAAAAGTGATATTCAGTCACTGGAAAAATCTAGGCAGTTTTATCCATCATCATCTGACATTTCATCAGCTGAAAATAATTTATCGTATGTACCAGACAGTTTAAGGCTTTTTCTCAAAGCAATATTTAGCGAAAAAGATTCCGATTTAAAAATATCTGCTGTTGGTCAAGCAATTATTCAAGCCGCAAGACCTCGAGTTATAATGTGTCTATTGCAAGTTGGTCTTGGAATATAACTGCATCACCCTTTTGCGTCTAAATTCCTGGTGGACATTTTAAACAGTTTAGGATTTTGTTCCTCCTATTCAGAGGTACAGCGATTTGAATCAAGTGCAGCAGCAACCCAGGGCACTGATATAAATGGATTTGTGGAAGGAAATTCTGTGCAATTTATTGCTGACAATGTTGACCACAATGTAAGAACTCTTGACGGCCTTAATACCTTTCATGGAATGGGAATACTTGCAGCTGTAACACCTGGTGTTAAACAAAGTATTCAATACCAAGAATCACTGCTACTAGTGACGAATTGAAGGCCTTATGTTCTATCGACATTGATTATTACAAACCACCAGCAATCAATAAGATGTCCACAATGGTCCTTGCAGACCTACGACATCTCAAGAAGATGGATCCAACATGGAAACTAGATCTTCTACACAAGGTTGTATGGCCAGTATTGAAAATACCTACTCCTAGCTGGTCAGGTTACATACAAATGGTGCAGAAGGGCGATTATCCGGGACAATCAGCCTTTACATTTCTACCCATGATTGACATGGATCCAAGTGACCTATCCTGTATATATTCAACACTTAGGTTTATTTGCAAGCAAGCTAAACACCATGGAGTAAAGGCAGTAGTAACATTTGATCAGCCGCTTTATTGGAAGGCCTTAACAATCATCACAAATGAATCATCAACAAGTGAACTCAAATCTGTTGTTCTTCGCTTGGGTGGATCCCATTCTGATATGAGCTTCCTTGGCAGTATAGGTCAACTTATGAGTGGATCTGGTCTAAATGAAGTATAAGAGACTGTTTATGCATCTAATGCCATAGGGCATATGATGACTGGAAAAGCCTTAGCTAGGGCAGTAAGGGGACATATGTTGGTAGATACTGCATTGAATGCTTTACTTACATCACTGGCATTTGATATTCCTTTACCAGAAGAGATGACACAAGACACAGATCATCAAGAATGTCAAAACATGAATACAAATGAAAGTACTGATGCCTCAACAGCAGAACAAGAAACTCAGTCTCCTTCATTGGAAGATATGCTATCTGTTGCTGTCAAGCTTTACAACCAACTAATTACTGAGACTATTTCTGTTGATAAAATCTATCAGAATGACGAGTTGAATCATATTCATGAGAAACTTATAGCTAAAAGAAAATCACTGGAAACGTCTCGCACAGCAGCGCTCTGGATGAGTTATTCAGAAATGATTGACATCCTGAGGAGATTTCTTAAAGCTGAGAGGACTGGAAATTGGGAACTCCACTTACAATCTCTTCAAGACATGTTGCCATATTTCGCTGCAGCCGATCATAATTTATATGCCAAATCTGCTTATGTCTATATCTCTACGATGCAAAAACTTCAACAAGATCATCCAGACATTTATAAAAGTTTTCTGGAGGGATACCATGTCCTAAGAAGGAGTAATTGCTACTGGGCTGGACTTTCAACTGATCTAGCCATTGACCAAGTGTTAATGAGAAGCGTTAAAACGTCAGGTGGCTTGACCAGGGGTCGTGGGATGACAGAAGTGCAAAGATTGATTGATTGATTGATTAGTTAGAGTTTAACGTCCAATGAGCAATATTTCAGCTATATCAGGACGAGAACAAGTTAATCAATTCAAAACAAATTGTAAGTAAAAGAAGAAAGAAATAAAGGTGGAAGGGACAACCGGGACAACGACTTTTGATTGCCACTGGAAAAGGGGAGAAATGGGTAGGGGCAGGAAATTTAGCCTTCTATACGACACCCAGTGCGTCTGCTCTCTTTAGAGAAATATAGAAGGGGTCTTTATACTGCATGGAGCGTGGCGTTTCTCCACACAGTTTGGCTACAATGGTTCGCGGTCAGGCTTTCCGTATTATGACCTGACTACCCCGCAAAGACAGGGCATTCCCCTATCCACCACCTGGGGACGCGCCTGGCAGCTCTGTAGCCAAAGCCCCTGAAAACCTATTCAGGTGCCGGGAGAAGTGCAAAGAGCACAATGGCTTCTTTCAATGCCAGCTTGTGCTGATGTAAATAGTGCAATGCAGATTTTAACAGGTGTTGGTTTTCATACTAGTGAGCAACACATAGAAACATCAAACTCAAGAACGAAACGAGACAAAATTGACACCCTAAAGATTCTGTCTTTTCTTCAAGAGAGAAATCCCTTTTCTGAGGACATATCTCTTAGAAATATTGAAACAGGTGTCACTGCCGAAGTGTTAATGTGGACAAGGCACAGGAGATTGGGACGAAAATAATAGAATCTATGGCTGGAAAAAATATTGTAGATTTTACTTTCAAGAAATCAAATCAAGCAATCAATTTGAATGCTAAATCTAATGTTAAAGTCGGAGGAGAGACGATTCAAATTGACCCTCAGCTTCTTTTCCAACGCTTAACTACAGTAGCGAATGGATTACTTGAAGACACATCAGAGATAAAATACAACATGATATGTCTGCAAGGCTCAACCGGAATCAATGTGTAAGCTCAGCTTTTCATTGGACATCGTTATTTTGGTAGGACCAGCTGTCACTTTATGACAGTTGTAGAAGGTAAGCAGTGTAGCTGAAATATCACACTGAGTACCGGTAATCTATTTATATTGTTTATCTATTTTTGTTCAGCCAGTTAATGAATGTGACTATTAAAAATAACTAAATCATGTCGATCATTCAGTACCCTATCAATATGAATGAGGAAAAGCCAATAATATTGATCAAACGGTTTCACTAGATATACATTGATGATAATAACAACCCATTGTACCTGTACCACCATTTCAAATAAATACATCGTTTCACGAAGTGTTTCAGTTATCAAGATGAAGTCAATCAATGAATTTTTAGCATAAATTTGAAAAGACTAACATTTAACAAACTTTGACCGACCAAGCCTTTCCGCCAGATAATAACACCGAAATTCAATTAGACAATTAAAGCGTATCTAATATATGCATCATGATAACATTTGTTCGCTCCATATGATAAATAAGCAGAGGTATATCATTGATTGATATATCTATTATATAGCATGAATTTACAAACTAAATATTAAGTATATTTTGCTTGAAAGAGACAAAAAATGAGAAAATGGTGATGTCAATATTTGTATTAAAGTCTAAACTACAGTTAAAAATTGTCATTTGAAAATTGCTATAAATCTAAACATTTTTCATCAGATATTAAAATGTCTTACTTTTATTTGAAAATATGAAAACTGTAAATCCTTAATATTTGTCCATTTAATATCTTTGTCCGCCTCTACCACGGAAACCGCGGCCACGGTTATATCGTCCTCTACCACCTCTGAAGTTTTTAAAGGTGTCCATAAGGTCCTTTATCTCCTTCATTCATTTCGAGAAGTCTTCCATTGTGCAGTTTGTGGAAGATTCAGCCAGCGGAGTGTTCATATCCATTTTTGAAAGTTGGAATTCTCTTTGCCATTTATCCTTTAGGGCCTCTGCCCTTTTATTTAGATCTGTACGGAGTAAACCACTTTCAGCACCGCTGTACCCGATTTGTTCTCTTGCATCTATCAACATGGCAGTAACTTTTCCGTTGATATCTTGCAAAAAATCACCCAAGGCTTTATTCATTGTTTCCTTCAGATTCAATACCATCTTATCCTTGATCTCGTTATTGGTTTTTTGGACGAATTTCCTAACATTTTCGTTCTGTACATCCGGCTCAACGTTTATTGTCATTTTCAACCATGTTGGTAACTCATTTGCCCCATTTTTGGACAAGTCCCATTTTATCTTTGCAATTTCGTGCCGTTCAAATAATAATCTGTCCATATTTGCTAAATAATATTCTACTATATTGTTTCCATGGGTTAGCTCAGTTCTTTCTAATTCCGGCATCTCCAATTCAAAATTAATCTCATCCTTGTTAATATCAGTTATTCTAACATTATGCACCCAAGGTTGTGGTTGCGCGCATGATATTTCATTTTGGTCAACTTCCATGTTTCTAGTTTCAATTTTGCGCTTTTAAGCCGAGTTTACTGCATCTAGATTTTGACATCTATGTTGTGGTGTTATAAAATTGAGAAGTATACCCTTCTCTACAATTACAAATAGACAATAGGAACCATAAGGTGGTCGCCCCATGTAGATAAATTCATTTCTTTAAAACATATTTATAGTGTCTGGTTAAATTCTATTCTGTCATGATGGACTCTTTTCCCATGACAAAATTACATATGGAGAGAATCCAAACACATTTTTTTCTAATTTAAGGTTTCCTGTGTACGACAGGCAGGTTGGTTTTTTTTTTAAAAACAAACAACAAAAAGGGAAAACAATTCATATATATTTAGATTTTATCTGCACTAAAGAGACATAAGTTGTCGAGACGCGGGTATGTTAAGGCTGTTCAGTGAAATTTTGCCCAAAATATTGGAATAAAGAACCAAATAAAGTAACATTATCAGAATATTGCACATCCTATATATTTCTAACATTTTTTTGTGTTTCAACTTTGTTCAACACTTTCGCCAGATTTTCACACTAAAAATAACTTCGAAACCCCCAGGGATTAATCACGTGACTGCAAAATGTCTATTTTTAAAATGTGAAGAATATTTCTGAAAAGTTCCACAGTTTACACTGGATCAATTCATTTAATTTTGGTCTTGTTGGAAAGAGAAAAGTGCAATGTACATGAAAACTGCTATCCGCCTGTTGAAATTTTACCCTAAATGACCAAATAACTGAAGAAAACGATGAAATGGGTCTTCCTAAACGTTTGTTGTGCGTTAAATCGTACACAGATCATGAAAGAGTGTAAATAACGTAAGCGGATAGCAGTTTCGAAAATCTATTGGTGATGAGCGTTAAAATAAACCCAATTCCAACCATAAATAGTGTCCCTATACTCTGGAACTTTTGCATTGAAAATGCACTGGTCTTATTTTTTTAATGACGCCATTGTTTACAAACGTTCAAGCGACGTCAATATACGGGATTCCACAGGGGGATTCCCATGTCGTCTGCATCATGTACGTG
>MJUU01016500.1:0-22538 GCA_002080025.1 Modiolus philippinarum | reverse complement strand
AATTTACAAAATTTTAGATATTGGAAGGTTTCAAAAATAATCGGTTTTCTGGTCAGCACCGAAGTACTGACTACTATGCTGGTGAATACGCTCGGGGAGTAACAGTCCAGCAGCAGTGGCATCGACCCAGTGGTAACAAATCACTAAATACCGAAGTCACTGTGAATTTACTTTCTGCATATGCGCATTTCGACAACTTATGTCTCATCAGTGCAGATAAAATCTAAACGCTTGGAAGACCATAAACTCAAAGATGTTTGAAAACTGATAGAGAACAAACAACCAAAGTGAACTAAATTTAAAGCCAAAATCAGCTAAGGACAGAGCTTTGCATGAGGCAGATACTCCTCAGTTTTGAATAAAATTTACAAAATTTTAGATATTGGAAGGTTTCAAAAATAATCGGTTTTCGGGTCAGCACCGAAGTACTGACTACTGGGCTGGTCAATACCCTCGGGGAATAATAGTCCACCAGCAGTGGCATCGACCCACTGGTAACAAATAACTAAATACCGAAGTCACTGTGAATTTTCTTTCTGCATATGCGCATTTCCAAAAATTATGTTTCATCAGTGCAGATAAAATCTAAACGTTTGGAAGACCATAAATTCAAAAATATTTGAAAAGTGATAGAGAACAAATAACCAAAGTGATCTAAATGTACAGCCAAAATCAGCTAAGGACAGAGCTTTGCATGAGGGAGATACTCCTTAGTTTTGAATAAAATTTACCAAATTTTAGATATTGGAAGCTTTCAAAAATAATCGGTTTTCGGGTGAGCACCGAAGTACTGACTACTGGGCTAGTGAATACCCTCGGGAGTAACAGTACACTAGCAGTGGCATCGACCCAGTGGTAACAAATAACTAAATAACGAAGTCACTGTGAATTTACATTCTGCATATGCGCATTTCGACAACTTATATCTCATCAGTGCAGATAAAATCTAAACGCTTGGAAGACCATGAACTCAAAGATGTTTGAAAACGGATAGAGAACAAATAACCAAAGTGAACTAAATTTAAAGACAAAATCAGCTTAGGACAGAGCTTTGCATGAGGGAGATACTCCTTACTTTTGAATAAAATTTACAAAATTTTAGATATTGGAAGGTTTCAAAAATAATCGGTTTTCGGGTCAGCACCGAAGTACTGACTACTGGGCTGGTGAATACCCTCGGGACTAACAGTCCACCAGCAGTGCCATCGACCCAGTGGTAACAAATCACTAAATACCGAAGTCACTGTGAATTTACTTTCTGCATATGCGCATTTCAAGAACTTATGTCTCATCAGTGCAGATAAAATCTAAACGCTTGGAAGACCATAAACTCAAAGATGTTTGAAAACTGATAGAGAACAAATAACCAAAGTGATCTAAATTTAAAGCCAAAATCAGCTAAGGACAGAGCTTTGCATGAGGGAGATACTCCTTAGTTTTGAATAAAATTTACAAAATTTTAGATATTGGAAGGTTTCAAAAATATTCGGTTTTCTAGTCAGCACCGAAGTACTGACTACTATGCTGCTGAATACGCTCGGGTAGTAACAGTCCAGCAGCAGTGGCATCGACCCAGTGGTAACAAATCACTAAATACCGAAGTCACTGTGAATTTACTTTCTGCATATGCGCATTTCGACAACTTATGTCTCATCAGTGCAGATAAAATCTANAAAAATAATCGGTTTTCGGGTCAGCACCGAAGTACTGACTACTGGGCTGGTGAATACCCTCGGGGACTAACAGTCCACCAGCAGTGGCATCGACCCAGTGGTAACAAATAACTAAATACCAAAGTCAGTGTGAATTTACTTTCTGCATATGCGCATTTCGAAAAAATTATGTCTCATCAGTGCAGATAAAATCTAAACGTTTGGAAGACCATAAACTCAAAGATGTTTGAAAACTGATAGAGAACAAATAACCAAAGTGAACTAAATTTAAAGCCAAAATCAGCTAAGGACAGAGCTTTGCATGAGGGAGATACTCCTTAGTTTTGAATAAAATTTACACAATTTTAGATATTGGAAGGTTTCAAAAATAATCGGTTTTCGGGTCAACACCGAAGTACTGACTACTGGGCTGATGAATACCATCGGGGACCAACAGTCCATCAGCAGTGGCATCGACCCAGTGGTAACAAATAACTAAATACCAAAGTCACTGTGAATTTACTTTCTGCATATGCGCATTTCGAAAAATTATGTCTCATCAGTGCAGATAAAATCTAATAGTTTGGAAGACCATCAATTCAAAAATATTTAAAAACTGATAGAGAACAAATAACCAAAGTGATCTAAATGTAAAGCCAAAATCAGCCAAGGACAGAGCTTTGCCTGAGAGAGATACTCCTTAGTTTTGAATAAAATTTACAAAATTTTAGATATTGGAAGCTTTCAAAAAATAATTGGTTTTCGGGTCAGCACCGAAGTACTGACTACTGGGCTGGTGAATACCCTCGGGACAAATAGTCCACCAGCAGTGGCATCGACCCAGTGGTAACAAATAACTAAATAATGAAGTCACTGTGAATTTACTTTCTGCATATGCGCATTTCGACAACCTATGTCTCATCAGTGCAGATAAAATCTAAACGCTTGGAAGACCATAACCTCAAAGATGTTTGAAAACTGACAGAGAATAAATAACCAAAGTGATATAAATTTAAAGCCAAAATCAGCTAAGAAAAGAGCTTTGCATGAGAGAGATACTCCTTAGTTTTGAATAAAATTTACAAAATTTTAGATATTGGAAGGTTTAAAAAATAATCGGTTTTCGAGTCAGCACCGAAGTACTGACTACTGGGCTGGTGAATACCCTCGGGGACTTACAGTCCACCAGCAGTGATGAATAAAATTTTCAAAATATTTAAATTGATTTGGTCATTTTTATAGACAGAGTTTAAACCACACTCTAAAAATTTAACTTTTCAGGCCTTTAATATTTTAAAATTCATTAAAATTGTGTTTTGCAAAATATAAACTATACTCCTTTGAAAGGAAATTATGAATAACATTTACAAAAGATTTCAATTGTTTTGGTCATTTTTATAGACTTAGTTTAAACCGCACACTAAAAATCTGACTTTTCCAACTAAAATATGCTGAAATTTGTTGAAATTGTGTTTTGCAACTGATAAAACTCCTTCGAAATGATTTGATGAATAAAATTTTCAAAAAAATTCAATTGTTTTGCTCATTTTTATAGACAGAGTTTAAACCGCACACTAAAAATCTAACTTTTCAAGCCTTACCTATGCTAAAATTAATTAAATTGTGTTTCGCAAAAGACAAAACTCCTTCGAAAGAATATGATGAATAAAATTTTAAAAATATTTCAATTGTTTTGGTCATTTTTATAGACAGAGCTTGAACCGCACAGTAAAAATCTAACTTTTCAAAACTTAAATACATCAAAGTTCATTAAAATTGTGTTTTGCAAAATATAAAACTTCTCTGAAAGTATATGACGAATAAAATTTTCAAAAAATTATTTTCTGGTCATTTTCAAAGATCGAGTTTAAAATGCAGACTAGTATTATGCAGTTTAGACACCCAGTTCTCATTCACAAATTCGTATAAACCATTTAAATTAAAACAAAATACGGCATTCGTAATTTAATCAAACTGTTTCTTTATATTCGAAAAAGATGTATCTAACAACCTGGAAACACACGAGAATATTATGTTTATTTCTTTTTGTCTTAAAATTCCAAATATTTACGTATCCGTCATACTTGATTTTCTGATTGATACAATGCGTAATTGACGGATTCGATCCGTAAAATACGTTTACATCGGTAAAATACGATCACATCCGTTATTCATGGATCCGTCATCGATCACTGAAAAATCAGTCATCAATCAGTCAACAATCCGTCAATAAGTAACGGCTACTGATACAAGGACTATTATTACAAATTTCTTAATTGTAATTACAAAATATAAATTGTACTTACAAATTAGTAAAAAGTTATTACAAAATACTAAATTGTTATTATAAATTAGTAAATTGTAATTACAAATTAGTAAATTATAATTGCAAAATAGTAAAATGTAATTACAAATTAGTAAATTGTTTTTACAAATTAGTAAATTGTAATTACATAATAATAAATTATAATTACAAATTCGAATTAAAAAAGCTCATCTTGTTCAAGTCTTTTCAGAAATGTTAATAATTTTCGGTGAAATTATAAAAAAAAAAAATAAAATTTTTGTAATTTTCTGAAACTGTGAAAGAACCGGTTTCTTTTTTTTTTTATAAACGATACATGAAACGGGAGACTAACCATGTCCACTTGAAAGTAAGTTAAGGCAATATGGTCGACTGAGCTAAAGTTTGTTCGTCTGATCCTAAAAAAACAAGTATTAGAAATGACACAGATATAACATAAATCTACAGTTACGGACATCTTTATTAGGAGATTGAATATCAGTTACGGATCTCAATTTCTTCAGTTACCGACAAGACTGCTGTTTTTTTAGAGGTCGTATCTCTGTTCAGCGATTAAATTATGAAAAAACCTTTAGCAGTTCAGTTACATATAAAGTAATACATCGAATAAGTTAAGAAATGTTATGCGTATCATAACAAATTCGACGGTCATAATTTTTAGCCGAAAATGCGTCCGCCATATTGGGATATCAGTTAGTGCAGTTACGGATATCACATTTACCACAGTAAATATATAGCCAAATATATCGTCGTACCTTTGTTTATTCATTAATTTGAATTTACACACAAGAAATTGACATGGAAAAAAAGATGAATATTCAAATCAAAGAACTTTATGTGTTATTATTCTTTTTGATCTTTTTTGCCACTGCAATATATGAAATTACGAAAATACTTTAAAAAATGCAAAATATGGGATCGTTAGCAATATAATTATGGAAATTAAGAAAAAAAAATGCATTGCGATTTGTAGACACGAACGGCTACATGTTAAATATCTGAATTTATTTGTCAAAATGAACAATTTTTTAAAGATCGGAACTCAAATATGTCTTATTGTTGTCGCATTGCACCGAATGGCATCTTTTGTCGTCTTCAAGTCATTTAAATTATACAAAAGCCTATTGAGCTCATTTTCGTAGGTTAAAAAAAAAGAGTTTCGCGTAATAACGCGAAACATTCGCGAATAAACGCGAAATTATAACTTTCGCGAAAAAAAACGAAACATTGGCGAAATAACGCAAAACTTTCCTGAACAAACACGAAATTTTCACGAATGAATGCGAAACTTTCACGGATGAACGCAAAATAACGCGAAACTTTCGCAAATAAACGCAAAGCATTCGCGAAACGCGAAATGTATCATATTAAAGCCATTTGTATTACGTTATTAAACCAGTTAGTGCTATGGACGATCAACATGTCTCTTGACACATACATGTCATGATAAGAATGAAACATCTACAAACGAATACTAAAGCAATTGGCCAAATGAATTATCTAATGAAGTCGAAGAAATGTAACAAAATGAGACAAATATAAAAGGACAAGTCACTCACATCAAAGACAAAAAATGAGAAACATTTAAAAAGGCGATACTGAACATTACTGGCCAGCTAAAAATGGAACCAGTGAAATAATTTAAATTTTCATAACCTCAAAATTAGTATTTGATGACACGAGTTTTCAACAGTAATTCAAACCCAACTATACCATGACTATTAATCCTGAGGCGGGATAGCTGTAAAACCGATAAAACGATAGAGATTTGCTTCAATGACCTAACCCAATTTTTTAGAAACTATGTCTTGTCCCTAATGTTTTCATGGATTTCTTGAAAATTCAAATTCAAATATATGTGCATCTTTTTGTTATATACTAGTACTGTTGACTCTGGGCAGGAGGGTGTCCAATGCTGATAGTCAAATAACAAATGAGTAAATACTGATTTGTCAACAAAATTATTGTAAGAAAAGAAAATTTATAGTGAAAATCCAGGAACCCGTTACGGCTCAATTCGGAATTTCCATAGGAAAAGTCCAGAAGATGGACACATTCCTAACTGTTGTTCTTTAACCGATTCGATCGTTCCCATTTTATTAACCATTCATATCACCATGTCAATTTTGTCATCTCTTCAAAATGCTTCTAATGTCTATTTTGGATGTAGTGTTGATCGATATCTTGCGATGAATTCTGCTTTAACAGTTGCTAGCTGTGATGTATGAGTTTTTGTTCATTGTTAAATGCCGTATGGTGACTTAGTGATAAAGAACAACAATATTGCTTTTTGATTCAATGTATTGAAATAGCACAAGCTCAAAGTAGAATTTGACAATCTTGACGTCATTCCTTTTCATTATAAATTGTTACTTCTATAGCTCTCATAGAAATTTGTTAAAGATATCTACTTGGAATGAAATATAAATGTTCGCGCTTACTCGCGAAGTTTTTTTTGTTTTTTGTTTTCTTTTAACCATCGAAAATGAGCTCAATAGGCTTTCGTAAAATTAGGATTAAATCAAAATTAGGAATTATAAATTTGCTATAAACATCCAATGCAAAGCAGGCGCGGAACCAGCCAATTTGAAAAGGTTGGTTTCCAATTGGATTTGAAAGGAAATTTGGCCGAGCGGAGCGAGACTGAAATTTTGGAGTATTTCTTGGAAAAAATTAAGATTTTCATTAAAAAATACATGATTGTCCATAAAAGGGAGCTTTAAACCCCGAACGCTCTCTTGGATCCGCCAATGTAAAGGCCCTTTTCAAAGCTTAGAGGTTGTACGCCCCTTTTACCAAATATCGCAGAAATTCTGTTTAAACTTGCACATAACTAGTAATTTTACATCTTAATTTTTGCATGAAAATTTAATATGTAGGTACTCTAATGGTAGAAATCAAGAAGTCATTCAATAAATATTACACGGGATCCTTTCCCCCTAAAATCGTTCATTTTTTTCACAACATTTAGACTATATAGCTCCTTTCTAGAATCATGGATCCGCCACGCTTTTCATCTCTAAGTTACCGCAAAACATTCAAACAATGCTGATGAATTTTGTCTTCAAGAAAACTAGTGGAAAATAAAATTTCTGTTCATTAATAATGTTCAATGGGCGTATTTCAGCTATATTCAGGACGAGAAAATGTTAATCTTATCAATTTGAAAGAAAAAGAAGTGAAGATGGATAAGACAACCAGGGAAAAAAAATTTGAATGTTAGTGGAGAGGGGAGATGTAGGTAGGGGTGGGAATTTTACCTTCAATATGGTTAGGACTGCTCTTATCGAAAATATAGAAGGGGGTCTTAATAGTCAGAAATTCCTCTAACGTCCTATGGCCTTTTTTTTGTTTTTAGCGCAGCCGTGGCATGTCACCTAGACTCGCCCGCCATATTGATTTATGACGTGATTCCTTGTTTAATTTGAAAAGTCTCTTCATTTTTGGCATGGAAACCGATGCAAATCGACAAATGCATTAAAATAACATGTATGATAAAACAAGAATACGCCCTTGCTTAAAAATAATAGGAATACATCGATATAAATATTTTGAGATATAGGCCTATTTCTGTAAACATTTAAGTCTGAAATGCCAACCATAATCAAATTAATTTTTGTCAATATTGTAAGCGCAACTACGTCGTACAGCTGGATTCAAATCATAAAAAGGTCGTAGGATGTCATCTGAGCTCCTAAAATATATATTTAGTTCCTCCTCATATGATTAAGGGACTGAAGAAGACGGCGTTCATAGTTCGCTGAAAACGTATATAAATCCTTTTCTTTGTATATTTTCATCTCAGGGATAAGGAGTAAATGCACACTAGACCATAACACGCGTATCAACGCTATATTTAGGATCTGTAGGATCATAGTCTATATTTAAAGAAGCCTGATAAGGTCTGATAATATGTCATGCAAAAATCCGACTAACCAGTACTTCAGTAGTTTTTCTTGTTTGTTTTGTCCTTCGTTTGTGTACCTCGTTTGACGCATCGGTTTATTTTCCACTTTTTTGGCACCATATTGACTAATGTTATTTGGCATAAATATGAGGTAATTTCTAAAACATTGGGGAGTATTTCTGTCAGTTTACAAGATAGCATCTCCAATAACTTTTATTATAAAATTAGATGATTAGATGATTCAATCGCTATACTAATCCATTTGTTCAACTTCTTTGTCTATAGAAATCACCTTAGAACCATATCATTATGTCATTATGTACCATTGTTCACACTTGGCTGTTTGCATTTGAGAAGAGACATAAAATGCTATATTAATTAAATGGGCCGTCCATTCATCATGCCTGTAAAGTTTGGATCAATTAACTTCATAACTTCCAGAGTAGCTATTCAAAATGTGTTTTTCCATTTAATTTATTTTACCCACTGGCGGCCATATGGATCTTTTTTCGGGGGATCATAATTTCTGCAATCTTAGCGAAGGACTTTCTATAAAATGTTCCTGTTAAGTCTGGAACAATTCACTTCAGTAGATTCAGAGGAGATAGTCAAAATGAGTTTTTCCCATAGGGTCCAATGTTAAACTATGTTCCCCACTGGCGGCCATGTTTTTTGGCTGATGGGGAAATATCGGTAATATTTGTGGAGAACGCAAAGTTTGGTTTAAATTGATCAATCGGTTTTAGAGGAGATAGTCAAAATATACGGACGACGGACGCAAAGTGATGGCAATAGCTCCAATTTCCCTGTACGAAATGTTAGCCCAGGAAATCATACGCAATTCTGGCGTCATCCTGTCGTAAAAACTATAGAATTCCTGGCGTAAATTCTTCAGATTTTATATTTATCTGTGCATTACTATTGTGCGCATTACCACTACTTTTCCGCGTAAAAAAACCTACTCCAAGAAGTAAATACTATTGCTTGCATGAAATAAAATTACAGGTAAGGAAATGAATTTCGAGCTTGACAAAATTGTTATTACAATTTTTTTTAGTGATAAGATGCTTGCTAAAAATGTATTAGTAGTAGAGTGTGTTTCTTTTCATGAAAGCAAAACGCAAGGCACTAAGGTGTACCTAAATATGCTCAAACCCCGCCCCTTTATCTAAACGACCCCTCCAGTTTACCTATAATAACTTAAGATAAGGCTAGGACGATACAACATGTAAGTCGATATAAGGTCGGGAGGTGTGATCAGATGGAATCATTCATATCCACAAATAAGTTAAGAATGTTACAATTTTGCTCGTCGGAGGCGAGTCATTTTGTCCGAGGATGATTCAAAACGGAAGAGTGAGATCCATATACGGACATTGAAGGGTTATATATCAAACCGGAAACACCCCATATCAGATTATAACTCTCGGACCCCCATTTGACGAATGTCATATATGATAACCGACCTCAATACCTAATGGCAGTACTAGTATATGGAAATTATGACAAAATTTGGTAAAAACTTTATTTTCACTCAAAAATCAAAATAAACATACATAACCATATATGGAAAGCGACCTACCACTATATGACCATATATGGAAATGATAAACACATTTGGTAAAACCCGTATCTTCGCGCAAAACCAAAATCAGCATACATGACTATATATAGAAATACCATATGACCATATATGGAAAATATCACCAAATTTGGTAGAAACTGTATTTTCACTCAAAAATGAAAATAAATATACATGACTTTATATGGGCATCAAGTCACGTGATCGTATCGAAGAACGATAGTTCTGGTACAAATTTGTGTGTATTTCTCATGGAGTGACAAATAATTTAATTTGAAATGCAAACCCTATAGTGATGATTCAGTTGAAGTTTGGTTCCATTTGGCTAAATGGTTTCAGAGAAAAATATTTTTGAAAGTGAGCTAACGACGGGCGGAAGGACGAAGGACACAAAGGGATGGCTAAAACTCACCCTGGCATAGACTTCAGTTTTCCAAGGAAAGTTTACTCACCCTGGCATAGACTTCAGTTTTTCAAGGAAAAGTTTTTGGACGAGGTGGTATGAATCCAATGTGAATTTTGCATTCAAAAGACCTATTAGAAACTCTCAATGTTCCCTGTGTCATATATTTGCGAATTTCATCAACTGCCGGATGTGATAACATATAAACGACTCGCTTGTGGTTTCTAGAAAATATATGACAGAGAACGCTAACTCTACGGGTGCACATGGTTCATACTCCAAGTTTCTGATGGAGTCAGAGTCGTCCATTTTACTTTTCATTTTTGTGTGTATAGTGTTTTTGTTTCTTTACCCTTTATATGTTTGCTTACTGTTCATTATGTTATTGTGTTTTTTGTTTTCTCTGACTTGTAATATTGTCCTACGATTTTCGAGTTTGAATTTGTTTCCCAATATCATTACAATTGGAGGCAATATATATTTGGGAATAATTCTCAATACAATTAAAGGGCAATTGAAACTGGGAATGTTAACGTTCAACACCTTTTTATGCGACTTTTTTTTTCTTAAAATCATTTTATTTTGGACATAAACTCATACAGAATGAAGATACAACAACATTTATAAATTCAAGACAAAAACATCTATATATCATCTCGATCTTATTTAAATTTAGAAAATACTAAAACTGATACTAATCTACAAAAAGGACACCATCAGCAGTGTGTTAAGTTTATTTCCGTTCTATCAAAAGGAAGATGTTTTTAGTTCAATATGTTACATGCAAAAAAACGATTCAAGGAAGAAGTAAAGAGCTTAGTCCTGCCCATTCAAATATTGGTTGATGTCATGAACCAAGGTCATAAACACACCTTTTGCTTCTTCTGGTGTTTCCATGATATCGAAGTCGTTTATGGTTTTATGAGTAGCATTCTGAATTATCCTACGGAACTCATCAGAACAGCCTCTATATGATGGCACCAAATAAATAACGATTAGAAATATTGTCTAAAGTTTCTGCGGCACAAGGCAGAGGTAATGACTTATCATCCTTTCCAAACATTACAGGCTGATAAAACATGACATCTGGAATTTCATAAGCACCAGCAACTGCTGGCTGATTTCGAATTCTGTGCATTTTCTAATAATCTCTAAATACGTTTAAATGCTCTTGGATCAGTGGTAAAAATCTTTAATATTCAATTTCAACCGGATCACTATTGTTAAACATTCCTTCGTCAATCATGTCTATAAAGAAACCACGCCAAAATGTTGTAAAGTGTCACATCAAGAAACTCCACGTCATTTCGATCCTCTCATTAGCGGTGAATCCTCCAACAGAAACACTTCTGTCCCCTGCCATCCGATCCCTATGGAAGTGGCGTAATGTTATCTTAATTCTATGGATCAGCACATTTTCAGTCCCCGCGTCTGTTCGAATAAGCATTGGTACTCTTTTGATCTTCTTCTGGTAATCCATGTAAAAGTGAGCAACGATTTTTGGATTCTTGTTCGAAGAACATGCAGAAAACCATACAGTCTTTCTGGAGAAACCATCTATACAACCATAAATAGATATTCCATAAGGTTTCAGATTATCATAGCCATCAACATGAAGTCAAAAGTTCGGACCAAGAGAATGATACGATCTTCGCTGAAGTCTACGCCTTGATCGTCTTAGAACTCCATCCCTATCTACTATATTTAGCAAAAGTCTGACGGTTTCCTGTGTAACAATTAGCCCGCAGTATGTATTTAGCATTTTCCACACTGCCTTATAAGCAATATTGTCGTAACCTCTTTTCCGTAATTTTAAGAGTTGCTCAATAACAACACGCAGTGGTGTATCATTCCCATATTTACAAAGGTTTAAGATTTTCGTGATTCTCTGAAGAGTCTGCCTACGGATGACAATATTATGGAGCAGTACTAGATAGCCTAGAATTTATTTCCATGTGTATCCACATTGGATGTAGTAGTATATAAGACCGTCTCTAGAAGCATCGTCACCCGGATACGGAATGCTACGGACGACAGGTAGGATTATCTGAAAAATATAAATACATTATCGTGAATGCAAACAGCTGATATAAGAAAGTCCCTTCCCGTTTCAAAAAATTGAATTTCTTTCAAGTCATAAGTTCAAGTTTTCGCATATTTGGATGGCTATTTTGAGAGTCGGCCATGTTGTATCGCTAAAGTTTGCAATGACAAACAACTCGCTCATTATAAGCGTACTCATTTTTTTTCTAATTTAGATACAAATAAGATAAAAAAAAAGAATGTCTTAAGATTTTTTGTTACATTTTAAAAAAAAAAGTGAAGACTTTACTCAAATATACAAAATGTTGATGAAAAGTATTGGAGTAAATACACATGAGACCATAAAGCATAATGTAATTAGCTTATGCTTCAGATCACTGTGTATGACACAGTCACTGTAATGAATATGGGAAGGATTGCAGATGGTATAAAAATCGCAAAATAGAAGTATTGAGAAGATGCTGGCAAGACTGATAGTGTCCCAGTGGTCCCTTTATATGTAGTTTCTGAAACACAATACATGCGACATAAGAATACACCTGGACTTGGGTTGTTAATTAGAAATATATTTAAATAGATAGGGGTACAACCAGAAATTCAGAAGGCAGAGCCTGTATCGCTCACCTGGGTAAGGTTATCTAAGTAAAAGATGTTCCATATACCAATCCCGTAAAGTTTGGGTCAATTTGCTTCAGCAGTTTCAGAGGATATAGCCAATATATGCCTTTTCCTTTGGGTCAAATGTTAAAATATGTCCTGTACTAGCAGCCATGTCTTTTGACGGATGTCAGTCCAGTTTCAGAGGAGATAGCAAAATACATAAAATATATGCTTTTCCCTCAGGGGCCAATCTTAATTAATGTCATGCTATATGCTGGCCTGGTGTTCATGTTTTTGGCGGATCGAAAATATTTCGGCAATATAAGAAAATGAACTTCTATAAATCATTCCTGTAAAGTTTGGTTCAATTTACTTCAGTAGCTTCAGAGGAGATAGCCAATATATGCCTTTTCACAAGGGTTCATAGGTAAATAATGTATTGCGCTGGCGGCCATGTTCCTTTGGCAGTCTAAGTAAAGGACTTTCCATACACCATTCCTATTCAGTTTGGTTCAATTTGCTTTAGTGGCTTCAGAGTATTTAGCCAAATATATGTTTTTTTTCTATAGGGTCCAATCTTAAACTACGTCCTGCGCTGGCGGTCATTTTTGGCAAATCAGACAAATTTAAGCAATCTAAGCAAATGGCCTTCCATACATCATTCCTGTAAAGTTTGGTTCAGTTTGCTCAGTAACTTCACAGAAGATGGCCAATATATGTTTTTCCATAAAGTCGTATGTTAAACTATGTCCTGCGCTGGCGACCATGTTTTTTAACGGACCAGAAAAATTTCGGAATCCCAGTAAAACACCTTCCTTACATCATTCCTGTAAAGATTGGTACAGTTTGCTTCAGGAGCTTGAGAGGAGTTAGCCAATATTTTTTCCCATAGGGTCCAATCCTGCGTTGGCGGCCATATTTTTTGGCGGATTGTAAAAATTCTGGCAATCTAAGTGAAAGATCTCCCATACAGTATTCCAGTACAGTTTGGTTTATTTTGCTTCAGGAACTCTAGAGGGGATGGTCCATATATGCTTTCACCATACTGGGTCCAATGTTAAACTATGTCCTGAGCTGGCAGCCATGTTTTTTTGGCGGATCGGAAAATTTTCGGCAATCTAAGTAAAAGCCCTTCCATACATCAGTTATGTAAAGTTTGGTTCTATTTGCCTCGGTAGCTTCAGAGGAGATAGCCAAAATATGCTTTTCCCAAAGGGTTCAATGTAAAACTATACCCTGCGCTGGCGGCCATGCTTTTGACGGATGGGGAAAATTTCGGAAATCTAAATAAAGGACCTTCCAAACATCATTCCTGTAAAGTTTGGTTCATTTGCTTCTGCGGTTTCAGAGGAGATAATCAGAATATAATAGTCTACGGACGAACGAATGACGAACGCCAAGTGTTGGCAAAAGCTCATATGGCTTTCGACCAGGTGAGATGAGAAGGGGATATTATACATAAGGCAGAAGTAGACAGTTTGAAAGATAATGTACTTACATAAAAAAGCAAGAAAATTCCCATATCCGGTGTCCTCACTGGCATCTGATGCTGCTGTCTGTCTGTAGGAACCAAGCGGCAGACAATTCAATTAAATAAATGTTTAATTAAGATAATACATCTCTAATTAATGTGTACTGTTTCTTATTTTTATTAAGAAAACGTTAAAATGTATTAAAAAACGCATGCTTAATGTCTCATAACATAATATTTTTCAATAAATAACACGACTCTTTTCTTAATTTTATTCCTATAAAATTATTAAGTCTAAAATAAGATCGTCTTAAATAAGGCATGCTACTGTGACCAAGTGGGAAAGCTGCTGTTCATAATTATTGTTTTATGGCCAATAATAAAGACGAATGTGGATATAATGATGTTTATTATATGTAGCAAAAAGAAGGCAATGGCAGATCTACAAAATAATAATAATGACAAATTAAATAATATGTCAAATCAACATACCATTATAAATATATTCAAATTATTTTACATCATATTGCAAACATTCTGCATCATAAATATTTAAACCATAGCAATTAAATTCAAAATATAAATTCTATAAGCTGGATATATATACACCTTAATTTATATACATATATGAAACTATATTTACACACAAATCAAAAGATAAAGTCCATAAAAAGTACTCACTATAGTAAGGTTATACTAAATAAAGCTTTCAAATGTAAAATCTTATTATAATGTATGAATCTCAATAGTTATAGTGAAAAAGTTAAATTCAAACATTTCAAATATCAAAAAGCTTCACTGCTACAAAAAAGTCTTTAAAGTTAAATTAAAAATGAAAACATAAAAAAATAAGCATTAAACATTATAAATACCTTAAAGTTGGCTACTGCTCACTTAGGTGCTACACATAACCTGGCCTTCCAAATCCACACTGAATTACTATGCAAAATTCACAGAATATATAAAACACAAAAACTAGACAGAAACAGTTTTGGCTAGATATAGCTAGACTGAACCAGATTTTTCTAGATATGACAGGAGCACAGTAAACAAGTTGGACCAATAGTAAGAAGTTAGCAGATTTCAAAACCCTTCAAGTAAAAATCAAATGAATTGAAGCGTATAACTTATCAAGGCATTTCAGAGTAAAGATCTATATAATACAATCAATGATGAATAATAGTGCTAAGAGATATACATGTAGAGAAAATATGTTTATCAAAAATGATATAAAATCATCTTGTCCACATACTCCCCAGCTGAGATAATAATCGTCCTCGATATCAATAAATAATATACATTTATTCCACATACTCCCTTAATGATAATAGAAGGAATTAAACATTACAAAAAAATATCAATAGTATAAACTAAGCATATGCAATGTTAAAGTTATAATATCAAATACATGATGAACGAGGCAATCTGTTAAGATTTGAATGTTTACCCGCATTTACTCTAGAAGTACGTCTCAAGGTAGGAGATTCATCAGCTTCACTGTCACTTGAAACAGAATCGTCATCGCTGAACGAAGATCGACATTTCAACACATGTTGATGGTTAAGAGTCCTAGATACTCAAGTTCCATCATTAGGCTCTACAACTACGGTGTTTTCTGATGTTTGATGCACAATCCTCTATCTGCTCCCCAGCTTTTTCATGAGCATATCGTTTCAGCTATCCACTCATCTAAAACAACTTCAGAATCATTAGATTCATCATTTGATAATAAAAAATCTACAGGCAACTTAGGCTAACGACCAAACAGTAAATAATAAGGACTATATCCAGTTGCTGAGTTCATTGATACATTGTATGAAAAAACAAGTTCTGGCAAGTATTTTGGCCAATGTTTCTTTTTGTTATCAGGTAAAGATTTCAATAATTTGTGCAGTGTACGTTTGAACCTTTCACATTGGGAATTGCTCTCGGGATGATATGGTGTAGTACGTGTGCGTTTAATATTGTAAAGCTTGCAAAGCTGGCATATAATGTCAGATTCGAAATTCCGACCTGTTGAACTATGGTTCAAATTTGCCTAGTTGCTTTCAAAAGTGTTTCAATAGGGTCCAATGTTAAGCAATGTTCCCTGCTGGCAGCCATCTTAGGTAAAGCATGAACCATAGAAACACCTTTTACTGCAAGGGCCCAATAAATACTATTGTGGTCAAGTTTGGTTCCAATCTGCTATGTAGTTTCAGAAGGGATCTTTGAATGAGTTTTTTCATAGGGTCCAATGTTAAACTATTTTTCCCACTGTCGGCCATCTACGATCAAGGGCAAACATAAAAATGACCACTTTTTGTAGGGGATCAACCAAGAACTATTGTGGCCAAGTTTGCAGATGACTTGATTAACATGTCATATGAATAAAATTCCTCAATTGTTTTAAAATTAAAACGACTAATGCTAAGTCGATTTAACCATCGCAAAGTACTAAACTTGCATTATTAAGCTGCATTTGTTCTCTTATAACATGTGACTTTAACTTAATTAAGTTGTCAAGGCTAACTATAAGGCGTAAAATGTGTGTTAGCCAAGTCGAGAACTTGTGTTATAAGCCGATAAAAGGAGGTCCACATACGCTTCAGTACGCGTTATAACGAGATACATTTTGCGCTATAACTAGATTAGTAAACTTATCGCGTTATAACAAGATAAGTATCGTGTTCTAAAAAAAATATTACGTTATAACGACAAAACTATCACGCTATGAAGATATAATTGTATTTATCGCGTTATAACGATATTATTATGGCGTCATAACGAAAGAAGTCTAATTATCGCGTTATAACAAGATAATTATCGCGGTATAACGAGATAAATGACAATTTTCTCGCTTTTACGCAATAAGACAACCATATCGACTGATAACGAGATACTGATCGCGTTGTAGCCAGAAAACGATTTCGTAATAACGAGATAAGAATTGCGTTATAATGAGAAACTATCGCGTTATATCGAGAAACTATTACAAGATTATTATCTCGTTATTACGCAAAAGGAATTGTTTTTCTTTGTCAGCCTAATCGGCTTTCGTAAAACGATTTCTCATGGCATTGCATAAAAAACATGATTATTTTTTCTCCATGCATATTTTGGAAATTTACACTTTTTTACGCCCTGAAATGGTAAAAATAGAAGCAAGGTACCATGCTAATCTTATTTGATTTATTTAATACAAGTAACANAAAAAAAAAAAAAAAAAAAAAAAAAAAGAAAAAAACAAGCAAAAAAAGGCATAAGTTGTAAGCCTAGAATAGTCTCTTTTTGAATTGATTATCCATATGTTAGTACCAGTTTAAAATGAGTGCATGTCATTTTTATACGATTGGAAAGTGTGGTCTTGAATGTACTATTGTATTGTGCAGGCATCTAAGTCGCGCGCGTCTGTGCACATTATGACCTTAGTTGAAGTGAACAGTATTTTGAATATGGTATTCCTTGGACCACGAGAAAGCTAACGTGTCACTTTTAGGTTCTTGACCCTACCAGCTTTAGAATGAGGGAAAAAAACTGTTAAATGATTTGTTTTCACATATTTTGCTGTATAACCGTATTACCATCCTCAGTTTTGATGGTGTTCCTTGGAAAATTCCAACCAATGATTTGTCAGTGGATTTTGTCACATTTCATGTTTTCAAGATATTAATGTCCAGAGCTCAAGTAAGGATAATATCATTTCAATTTGGTTTTCTCGTCCGATTTGCAATGTAGTTTTTGGGAATCCTATTGAAACATTAATATTGGAATGTATAATTAGCTTTTGGGTACCATTTAACCCTTTCAGAGTTGTAGCAAAGTACTTCAATTATTCATTTTTGAACAGATTTTAACGGGATTTTGTGTTTTTCGATTCTTTTAGAAGTATTCTTTTAGTAGAATTCAACAAAGTTCGCATGACTCCTTCCATTTCTGAACTATCAGGGGCAGAAGGGCCAAAAATTTCTTCTAAACAAGTATCGATTTTTTTTTTTATTTTTCACCATATTTTACATTTTTTTAATTGGATTATGCTTGGATTAAGGATATTTTTTTCATTTTTAATTGGATATTCCCAGAACTTTATCCTGAGTCATTCACAGAAAACGCTTGTTTAAAATATTCGTTTAATAACTTTGGCCCTTTTCATTCTGTGCTTTGTGTAACACTTTATTTATAAGTATATTTATCTTATTTGATCTGCTTTGGGATGTGGATGTATTTAATTTTAATTGAAGCATATACAACGTACACTACAAAAAAAGACTTGCCAAAATCTATTCAAAGACCCGTCTCATCCACTGGCAGTTATGATTTTCCGCACTTTATACAACCCTTCCACATAACATGATTAAATCCAAATTTGGACAACTGATTAAACGGTCTTTTATTTTTTTTTTTTTTAATTTTTTTTGGTTTACAGTTCATTTGTTGAAACAAAAAACAAGGATTCTTCTCTAACATTTGTTTTGCAACATATATTTTGTGTTATAACAATATTGTCACTAGTTGTGACAATGCCTTCTTTAAAAGCATTTTATCCAACTTACACAGACATTTTAACTCCTACATTTCTATCTATCCTGACATTGTGCAACGTCCTTCGTGGCAACTCTATAACACTATTTCCCGTATCACAAGATACAGTAGCCAATTTGAATTTCTACGCAAATGCCTGAGATACAAAGTCATACCCAAAGGTTTTACTTTTTCCTCCAATCCTTCGTTAGCTATTTCCGACCAACCTTTCTATGCTACTCAGCTACACCGAGTTTCACAACGATACTCTTTGTCCCTAATCAGACTTCGTGTTCAGGCCTTACAACACCAAATTGCAGTTTTTAAACTCAAAAAATTCATTATAAATAGCAACAGCAACCCTCTTGCCATCTTACACTCGCTCAACATATGATGTTCTATATAATTTCGTAATTTGAATTATAAGATATACAACTTTCTTATTAACGGCAAGAGTCGTAACTTTAACAATCTTATTCCAAAAAGTAGTTACTCCCATCATTGTGCCCTCTGACCAGGATACTTCGCCTCATTTGAATATTTCTGTTGAACAAGCCCCACAAACTCAGGTAAATTGTTAAATGTGTACCAGATACAGTTGTGTTGTCCCCTGCTGAATCTAGTCTCCTGTCCAAAGGTCTAAATTTTGTGCCTACGACATCAGTTGCCGACCAGTTTCAAAATCATACTGATATTCAATCTTTTTGCCGTCTTCTCAAAGCTTCCTTTGCAGATAAATATACCGAGAAGGATGTATCTCCTAAACAAGATATTGCCTCATTACCCCCCCCCCCCAAAAAAAAAAAATAAAAAATTAAAAAAATATAACCATAGGCCCTCCACCTTTACTCCCAAGTCTTCCTTGTTTCCCACCCTCAAACGTCATTTTACTGTTTGCTTAGCTGAAACCTCTATTTTGAAAACTCAAGCTCTGTAAAAAAAAACATAACCTGACTCCTGATGAACAATCAGCCCTTCGTCAACTTTAAAAGAGACATGATATTGTCATCAAACCTGCAAACAAAATTGGAGCGGCTGTTGCCTGGGATGTAAACTGTTATGTTCGAGAGGCTGAATCTCAATTGTCTAATGGCCGGTTTTACCAAAAATTGGAATTCAATAATACAAAACGGATTCCAAACCGGTCAAATATCTTACTTCTAATGCCACTGAGTCCGAATTATTTTCCGTCTGAGGCTAAGCGTTTGATTGTCTCTGAACCTAGAACTTCCCGTTTTTATATGCCATCTCCATAACCAAATAAGACCAATCGTGTCAGCTTGTAGCTGTCCTACAGAAAACATTTCTAGTTTGCTTCATGATATTTTCATGCCAATCGCTGAAACTCTCCCGACATTTGTCAAGGATACAAACTATACCTTGAACATTCTCAACGATTTAAAATTTATACATGCATACCTAATGCTGATGCAATTTTGGCAGTAAAACAGTTTTTGGACAGGAGATCCAATCCCAATTTTGACACGGACATTATTTTGAAATTGACGGAACTTGTCCTCAATCTCAATACGTTTCAGTTTAATGGGGCTTTTACAGTCAAACAGGTGGAGTTGGGATGGGTACAAAAATTGGTCCTAGTTTTGCTTGCTTGTTTGTCGGATACATTACAGGAAAAAATGTTTACAGAGTTCAGTGGTCACCTTTCTAATCTTTTTAAAAGAAACATAGATGTTATTTTCAGTGTTTCTAGTAATTCTGATCAGGAACTCAAAAGTTCTATAGGCATTGTATCTTCTTACCATCAAGCCATAAAATATACTTTCACTGTAAGTAAATCGGAATTGTCATTATAAGACATTTAATTCAGTGTATCCGACTATGGTATTGAAACTTCGATCTTCTATAAACCCACAGATGCTCATTGTTACCTTCATTACAACTCTTCTCATCCTAAAACTTGCAAGGATGATATTTCTAAGTTGCAATTTGAAAGACTTAGGCGTCTTTGCATTGATAAAGAAAATTTCAGAATATAGTGTAACTAAATGACATCGTTCTTCACTTCAAGGGGACATCCCAAAGCCGTTGTTGGCAGGGCCTCAGAATCCGTTTGTAAACAGAGTAGAAAACATATTCTGCGTCCAAAACGCAAAATCACAGAATGACAGAGTACCTCTTGTTCTTTATTACTATCCCCACAACATAGCCATCCGCAATAATCTCTTGAATACATATGTAATTTTAAGAGCATTGTTATGGAAGACAGTTTGATGGCTGATGTTTTTTTCAATCAGCGCCCCTCATGTCTTTTCGTCGCGGAAAATCTCTACGCGAGCATTTAGTCAGCAGCAACTTAAAATCTAAAGTAATGCTGGCTAATTATGGGGGCATGAGATGATGTAAAAGACCGAGATGTATTACCTGTCTCCATACTCTCGATACCAACGAAATCCGAGGTCCTAACAACACATTTACCAAACATAACGGATACACCTGCACAACTCAGAAACTGGTATATGCTACTATATGTAGGCAGTGTCGAAAGATATACGTACGGGAGACCTGCCGCCGACTGGTTGACCGCTTTGCGGAACGCATTTGCTCTGTCCGTAATAATACTAATTGCCCAGTCGCCTATCATTTCAGACTCGCTAACCACTGCCCACAAAATATTCAAGTAACCGTGCTAATAAAATTACATGGAGGCCAGGAAAATAGACTTTCTTTGAAACAGCAGATGATATTCAGATTGGGAACTTTATAACCAAGGGGTTTAAACATAAAACAATCATTCTATGACTAACGAGTCTCGATGTCGTATGATTTTAAAAGGCTAGTATATTGCAACCAATGTACACACAATGTCAAAGATGCTTTAGTTTTGTAAAATTTATTAATTTTAAACTGCTACTTCATTTTTTCACGACCCATTTGACGACGGCATATTTTCCGAAATAAATCGGTCAAATTTTTTATTGTTTCTACTCTTTTATTTTGACATGTGTTTTTTTGTAACTTTTTGTTATATTTTTGATTTTAAATTAATTCTTTTTGACAGCTCACATGCTCATGTATCTCGTTATTTTGTTATTGACCTTGAAAGATGTTTAGCAACACATATTTTGTTTAATATCTTCTCTAACATAACCTACAATAATCATTGTTCTTGGACATGTGATGTTATGATTAATGCACTTAATCTTTTGCTGGAGAAGATTTTTGTTCGTTTTGGCAAAACTATTTATAAACAGGCCATAAGTATTCCAATCGATAAAAATTGTGCAACTCTTATTGCAGATCTTTTTTTCTTTTCTGTTACGAACGAGACCTCATGAAAACGCTTCGCAACGGAATCTTAACAGTAATAAATTTATTTCTATTTTCAATGATAACAGCGGGTATATTGACAATATTCTTACTATTGAAAATCACCAGTTTTTAGATTATGTAGACATCATTTACTAACAAGATCTGGAAGAAAATAGAGCTAAAATGACTCAAAATACTGTCCTTTTTCTCGATCTAACTATCATAATGGACTTTGGCAAAATAAAAACTAAATTATATGATAAAGGAATGATTATGATTTCACTATTACTAATTTCCCTTTCCTTGACTTCGACATTTCCCTAGCTCCATCCTACGGGATTAAAGATCTAGAAAAGCTTGGACGTAACTTACATTCTTAACGTAATAGCGAATATTGACAAGATAATCTGCTTCCATCCGTAAAATTAGCTTTGAGATCTAGTGACCGGAAAACTTTACGCACATACTAGCCTCTCACTGATACTGCCGATTTCTACTGAAATATATGATGATTCTTGACCAAACCCTTCGGAAAATTTGAGTTTGATGTTTTCCGTAGTGCGACAGTGTTTTACAAGCAAACTAGGCTCCTTGAGCTAGCCGACAGCTTGACCAATCTTTCAAAATTACTTATTAAGGTCTTTCACCACAAATGAAAAACCTTACTAGAGATGTTTCACATTTTGAAGAAAGAGATCTTAAACGTACGGGGACTAGTTATTGCACAAAAATTTAAAAAGCGAAAGTAAATTAAAAGTGCAAACACTTCCAATTACAATTTTGTGATTCTTTAACTAAATAATTA
>MJUU01016493.1:148507-165415 GCA_002080025.1 Modiolus philippinarum | reverse complement strand
GGGCACCTGATGTCACTCTTGCTTATTGAGAGTTCACACTGTTAGTGCTTTAGTTTTTTGTGTTGTATATGTAACGTTCGTGTGTTTTGTGGGCATGTGGTGTCTTTGGTCTTCCGTCTTTTGGTGTTCTTGCTTTTGCCTCGTCTCTGGACTTTGATTTGTGTAATCTTGTGCTTTGTTCCTTCGGTATTCTACTGCCATTGTTTTGTAGTCTTCGCTTCCCTTATTCCTTTGGTATTCTACTTCCGTTGTTTTTTTGATAATTTATTCATTCATCCTCTCATTTTTTACGTTTGGGTTTCAATTTTGACAATGCTATTGCGAATTATAAATTTATGATATTTTTTTCACCCCTTTTCATTTTCATTTTTTTTTCTTGTGCAAATGTTGAAGGGTGAAAAGTTCAAACACGGAAATTGAAATGATCAAAGCCAATAAACAACAAATAAGAAAAGAATAAAATTTGGTCCTAGTGTTGATGATATTCTAACCAACCGTTAAATCATGATCATTTCAACAAAATCCTGTTAAGATTTTAATTTAAAACGTAGGGAGTTATTTGTCTTCTTACCTGGACGGGCTACCATTCCTTCAACAACATCGACAGTGAAATTAGTCCTGCATGATGTGGCTTTACTACTGACAAACGCTAGTGCCACCTGTTTATCTCCCTTTATGTAAAATGATGTTGATGCTATTATGGTTGCTATGGAAAAGAAGTCATTGATAATTGCATTGGGGTTAGAGGTCGACAGGGATCCAAAAACTTCAACTTCACCATCATCAACCATAACCTAAAATAACATATGAACATGGTGTCAATTGTAACCATAACATAAATTTTAGATGTTTTAGATTCTGATTGTTGTTTCTGCTGCATGGATTGTTAAATTCGAAGTTTGGTATACAACGCTTCACATCATTATATCCTCAAAGGTGAAACTGTTTTAGCTTCAAGACAGTATATAAAGGAATAAAGGGACAGTCTAGATGTTTTAAATATTCATACCCTGACAGTTGTTCCTGCTTTGACGTTTGGCAAGATTTGAACAGCTACATTACTGTTACATTGGTACACATATTTATTAGGTGTTAGTACTGCTGGAGCTGTAACATAAAAAGTATCATTGATAATCATACCAGTCTACAGCTACAAAATTCAAAGTTCTAATATCAATCATTTAAAATAAGCTTGAAAATAAGTTTATACGTTTAAAGTTATCAACTTTTTTACCAGTTACAAGAAATATTGAATTATTTATGAATAAAAACACCACTAAAAGATTTTTTCCAAAAGCAAAAAAAAATGTTTATTTATTTGATTCTAGAAGAATGGTCAGTAGATCAGGGCTCTTTTTATACCTGTAAACCAACGATTAGTTGAGGTGAATTTTTGAGCTTCCATGTCAATAAATAGGCGTATTCACCAATACAAAAGGCCATGTTTTTTTTATTATAAAGAATAATACAGATAGAATAACACTTTAGCCGGTGAACTTGCTTTTTTTGTTTTTCTTGTGTTGCACATTTATATAATAAAAAGAGACTGGATCATTTTGTTTTACAAGTTTCATCAATTATAGAATTTTCTTAGCTATTTTTAAATTTTCATTATATTAGTCCATGTTCGGCCTTTTATATTTGTTGATGAAAATGATTCACAACTTACCTGTACATGACACTTGTTCAATCTCGGCTTTCAAAGAGTCCAAATCAGCAAACTGTTTTAAGATTTGGACATGTGTACAAGTTGGCAAACTAGCAACAGAGTCTAATTCTCTCTGAAATAGATGCATTCTAATCATAAAAACGGCAATCTCTTGACACTTGCATAATAATTCGAAACTTTTACGTTGCAGGGGTGAAAAGTAATTTCATTCAAAATTGTTTTCGGGCAATAAAAACCAATTTACGATTTTTTCGTCATTTCGTATTCAATTAATTGACAGAAGTATTAGTCTGATAACTGGTCAAATTTCATTGGTATTTTCAAATTTAGTGAATTTCAAATTCACTGGCATCACCGCGCAAGCTTGATGATAAAGCTTAATTATTTGGGCAGCGATTTTTGTTTTTTTGTTTTTGTTTTTTGTTTTGCAATCGTGTCGCTGTAATTTCCAATATTGACGACAGCAAAACAAAATGCCGAAGGAACAAAGGAGTTGTATTTACAAAAGTCGAAGTCCAAAGTTATGGCCAAAACGAGAATACAGAAAACAACGACGCCAGACAGCCACAAAGCACAGAAACAAAAAACACAACATTCAAAACCAAGGCACTTTATGTAAATTCTAAAACCGAAGGATTAACTCCCTCCATCGTAGTTTTATCCTTAGCTAGATTTGATTATTCGGATTTCGTTTGGTTTTAAACATTTTTTGAAATTATGGATTTCCTTTGTTCTAATGCTGCTGATGAGGAATAAATTTCCGAAATGGCCATACAGCTCATTAAATTTATTGCAGTTGGAGTTAACATATGTGTTATGGTCTCATGTTCATTTACTCCATATCCTTTCGTGAAATACTCACAGTGTGAACTCTCGTGAAACTGAGAGTGAAATCAGGTGCCCCGGAAGGGTATGCATGCCCTGCTCTGTTAACAGCACCCGTCACACTCTAGGAAAATGCCAAAATCGGTTTAGTCAAATTCCGGGAAGACGTGAATCTAGTTAAAAATGTCCGCTTCATTTGGACACTGACACGTCATAACTTTCAATGATGTTATGGTCACGGCAATTGAATTTCTTGGGGGATGGAATTGATAAAGGTTGAACAAATCCCTAACTAAGCAGCTTTTGGGACAGCTTTTTTATATGATTTGTTTCTTTTTAACGTTTGCTGTCAATATTTTTTCTATTGACATACATCGCCTCTCAACTGAATTGTATGACAATGTTCGCAACTAGTATTAAGGAACAAACAGCAAACAATGAGATCAGACTAAAAACAGTTTCATTTCACAACACTTTGGTAAACATAACAGGGGTGCAGATAAATGTCAATTTAAAATAAATAAATTAACGTTCTAATCTTTTTTTTTTCGGTGTAATTTGAAGTTAAAGAAAAGGGAGGTACACAGTCGTGAATGAATAATAACCTGCTCCAATTGAGATATAACTATAACTCTTGTCTACATGTAAGTTTTTTCCACTTTTCAATGCCGATATACCCGAACGCCTCAGTATTCTGGTTCGTATGATTCCTTCGTGTGGCTATGGACTGTCATAGTGTGGCTATGGACTGTCAGATTCTGAGTTTGCTACTTCGTCATTTCTATTTATATACAAAATAAATATACCAGAGGTCTTCTAGTTGTTTCTCGAAGGAAGTCAAAGAATTAACTTAAAACATAACGAAGTATTTTCAAATGTTTCGATAAGGATTCCTCCTACTCACCTCGTTCACCTGCAAGGTCACACCAATGGCAAATATTGTAATTCCCTGTCGTTTGGCCTCAGCTGCCATTCTGACAGTTTCGATACCATTGTCAGCACGACCATCAGTTACAATAATCAAAACCTAAAACAAAATTACACAATATACAACCGTGTTTCATAACCATATTTACCGGTCAATCAAATTAATGCTTTTAGCTTAAGTTATAAATAACACTATTTTCATATTTCAGATTTTACAGAGAGTATATTGATATTTTGCAATGGATTTTACAATATGGCTGTTTCATTTAACTGATATTGTATCATCTATCTCCTTAGTATTATGCATAAAGGCGACAATTAATATTTTCATAGTTCAAATGTATAGGTTATCTTCGTAAATTGTCTTACTTTTTATGATGTCAAAAATATGCACTCTCAATTACCTTTGAAGATCCGATACGTGCACCATTGCCAGTGGTAAACATGTTCTTTAAAGCATAAGAGATAGCTTCATCGGTGTGAGTCCCACCTGCTAGGTACTTTATCCCGTCAATAGCTTTTTTGATTGCGTCACTGGTACCGTATTGGTTCAGCATAAATTCTCCGTTGACATTGCTACTGAATTTCAATACACCAATTTGTGTTTTATCGTTGCCAATTTCAAAGGAATCGACCACGGATTTGACAAACTGTTTGGCTACCTCGAAGTCTTGAGGAGATAAACTTGTAGAACTGTCAAGAGCAAATACCAAATCAAGAGCGTTTGTGCGCTTACAACCTGAAAATATTACAAAACTGTAAATGATATGATGACTGTTGTTATGGTTTAATGAAATACATCATGATTAAATACTTCATTATGAATTTATTGTGTACTAGTCAATACTTTGACCTATGATCTCCCTTTTTCTAAATTCTTATAAAAATGTAACTTAAGTTAGCTGTGGCTTAGTTCGTGTTTACAGCACGAAATACTACACGCCGTAAAGTATATGTACTTATGCATATTTGGTCTATACACATTGGGAATAATCTTACCTGTTTCCAATTTGTTTGCTTTCATGAAAAATACATTAGCTTGTTGTTTTGGTCTTGTATTATTAACCCAGAATGTAGCCTGGTACTCAATTCCACGTGGAATCCCGTTTGCTCCAGCCTTCAAAAGATTGTAGAGGGCGGCAGCTAACCCAGAGTACAATGGTTTTAATAGGTCTGTCCACTGTACTTTGGACCAATCAATGTTGAGATTTTCTTTTATCATCTGTTTTGCGTTGTCCAATACTTTGGCGGTTTTAATTTGGTTGAACATTGCTTCATCAACCTGAAATTCAATTAACCATTAATTATAACAGTAGAACAAAGTTAAATGGAAATATAAACTAGCCAGAGTCATCAGATTTTTTTACTTTGTAAAGTCTCCTGCGGGTGCAAGTTTGTTTTCACAACGGATTAAATGTCAGATCTGTATGAAAATGCAGATGACGCCAAACAAAATCCGGCCTACTATTACCTTGTGCACTTTGAGGACTAATACATGTCAAAATGACCGTTGATGTCACACGACGGTCATTGCACTAAAATATACCGAAATCGACCTGATTCAGCAACTATCGCCCCCCCCCCCCGATATTTATTATCAAAGTAAAGCATCGTTTCAATGTTCTCATGCGACGAATTGTTATGCATGACTTTACAGTAACAGCATTCCCTTTTGCTACTATTTTTTTCTACGTGTTTATTTTTATCATGTAAATGAGTCACTTCAAAAACACTGTAAGCAAACTTGTTCCCCAAAATCGGGGATACATCGGGGATACATGGATGTAAAGTTGCTCGATATTTAGCAATGAATTCCGCTTAAACCGGTGCTGATGTGAAGTTGCTCGACATTGAGCAATGAATTCCGCTCAAACCGATTTCTTTGGACTGTCTTTAATTTATTATTAGGTATAAGCATTGTTCAAGGCCTCATGGTGACTTCAAGATGAAGAACAACAATAAAAGCGTTGTTCCTTTGCTTGAATAATCATGTCTTTGTAAAGAATTTGTCTCATGTGCATTTACTCCATATCCTTTCATTGTTGATTTGTATAACAACCAAGTGTTTTGTCACGATATCGTATCATCTTTGCATTATCTTGCGATGTAAACATCGTACTTAAAAACTGTTTGAGAACATTAATTTTTATCTAAAGTATCGGTATAATGCTATATGAAAATATTTTAATATCTTAATGGATCAGAATTCCAAACAATCATGTTAACCGACTGTCGTCATAAGGTTTTTTGAACGCCCATCTGTCTTATTCAAATTTGATGGTGACTTTACCGAATGTACATATTTATTTAGCATTTCAGGGCTAACTCGATATATTTCGGAGGGATATCAGTGACTTTGTAGCAACAGAAAAAAAATGACTTAAAACAATAATTAATGCTGCTTATACATAATATATAACCGAATTTTTATCTTTTTTTAAATCAATTTTTTCTATGGAATTGAAAGTTTAGACATTTAAAAGGCCAAAGGAACTGTTCTAACACTAAATCATATGTTTTAAGACTCATTTCATTACAGGCTAATTCTCGCTATGACAGTTCATTAAACTGTTTTAACCATTAAACTCTGTTCATTTTTTAAATTATCAATTCATTTCATAGACTTTATTCTACTAATATGAAATAACATCCGCAGATCTAGAGGTTTACCGATACCGTCCTCAGCCTTTTCGAAACATCACCATTCCTTGCGTTATATTTTGTAAACCTATTCCTTTACTATTATTGTTGTTAACATTAACAATATTGCTTTATTGAAAATAAGTTCTTCGGTTATTAAACTTTCAATATAAAGATTTAGATGAAAAACGCGCTCGGTGAAAAGTTCACAACCATCCACTCCGTCTCGGGTGATAATTCTTTATCTTGTGTCTTAATTTATCCTGCCTCCATTATCAAATACTATCTGCATAAAATACACGAATGTGGTAAAATGCACGATCATCAAACCCCGCCATAAAAATTACAAACAATAAAAGACCGATCAAATTAAACTTTCCTACCAATTCAAAGAATAGTTTAAAACTACATCAAAGAGCATGTGATGACACAATTATTTCTAAAAATACAACAAACATTTTCCATTATTTTCATATCATTATATTTCTAGCCAATACCTTCCCAAATAATCCCTTTAACCATATTACCTGCCAGATTCCTCCATAATAATTAGGTCTATATGTGTTGACTTCCATACCGTCCATACTCTCTACATAGGCCAGTCTTCTCAAATATAATTTGTCGTTTGGAAAGATGCATGATTCGCGAATTAAATTAACTACTGCCTCTACTACATCTGAGCCAGATTGATTCGGAATTCTAGTCTTGTCGGTAAATTGTCCACTGGCTAAATACACAACACAGAAAGTCAAAAAGCTTAATTTAAGCATTTTTACAGATACAACTGATATCGACTTAAAGTCGATCTAGTCCTTTTGTAGAAATTTTAAATTTTAAAAGAAACGGGACCAGCCTTACTTTCACTTAGAAAGGCACTCCACAAAATGGTCCTGACCGAAATAATCTTTAAGTGAAAGTGATAATTCTACTTCAAAAGATTATATATATATCTAAGTAGGCAGGCCACTAAGCAAATATTATAATATTAGATAAGTGCATAATGACGGTATCCACCTACAACGGACTACCAGCGGTAACACCGGAATTTACACTACTAACGTCAGCTTTCTAAATTTGACCAAAATGTGATAAGACCCTTGTTTCAATGTTTCAATAACCATTTATTTGCATTTCGGCTTACCCAGCCCGATACATTTCTGGCGGCCCCTTTAATGCTTAGATGCAAAAGGTTTCTATTAGAATGAATATTTTCAATGTCAGGAGTTTTCAATGATTTTATCGTGACGACTTTGTATAGGTCAAAATGAATAATTTTAACTACCCGTTATACTATTAACCCCAGACAAGGGTTTGACATAAAATTACATACTTAACAAGATATAATTACTTATGTAAATGCCTTTAGACCATTATGACTGACCTGTACAGGTGTGCTTACAATATAGTTGTTTGCTTTTCTTTTAACAAAGATCGTGAAAAGTCTTTTTTATTCATTCCCGCGCCCGATTTTTTTGTTCTGTTTCGTGTATATTTCCCAAAATTATAGTAATTCGGTCAGAAAAAACAAAATTTAGTTGAAACAGGACTTCTCATTTGCATACATGCAGTAAAGATAACACTAAGAATTTCCGTATGCCCCAACCCTTTCTGACGTAGAACAACAGATTAATATTTTCTCACAGATGTTAACATGTTTTCCTTATGCCTATTTATAAAATTAAAAAAATAAAGATATTTAATCCTTTATCGTGTAAAACTTGCCTACAATACAAAATGAAATTACATTTTGTATAAATAAAAATTAGGGAAATTTGTCCAATTTCCTTATTATCAGATCAGAGTATACAGTAAAGTGAATTTCTTAAATGACTTCTTGAAAATAAGGCCCGTAAATCAACTTATAGTATCTAATCGTACATGTCATTTGTTAGCCAGCAGAATCGTCAGGGAGTCACGGACCACATTGGAATTTTATGGAAATAATTTCTGAAAAATTGTCAATTTCTACCACAGAATTACACTCTCAGATACACCATAGACACACAGGAATACATGTCGCGAGTTAAAGCATTACCGAGAGTAATCATGAAAAACTTATTCAAAAGAATAACAAAAGGGTAAAAAATGGGAAACACGAACCCCTTCGAAATATCATGTTAGCAACGAATAATGCATCTCCGCGTTTTATTTGTAAAATTTGTAAAAGTGCAACAATTTCGTATAGTTAAAGATATATTGTATCACATTCTCTGCAGAAACTTAGCCGAAGACGGATTTTGAATTATGATCTTTGAAGAACTGTGCATGATGAACAAATCGTATTCGTCTATAAACCAGTCACTTCAAACAACGGCAGTGGAATACAGAAGGAACAATGGAAGTGATGATCACAAAAATCGAAGTCCAAAGACATGGCAAACACAGCAACAGAGAAAAACAAAAACATAACAAGATCGCGAGACAGCCGCAATTCATGGAAATAAAAGACTGCATTAAGAACTAAGGCACTCATAGTGTGAACTCCCATGAAAACCGGGAGTGACATCAGGTGCTCTGGAAGAGTTAGCACAAGTAATTGACAAATATCCTTAATTAAAGTATATTTTGTAGAATTAAATATTACTGGCATATCTCATTTAACAGGTTTTTTGTGGTCACTCTCAACTTTTTTTGTTGCAGTACGAGTACATTTTTGAGCTACCATTCAACGGTCTTCTTTTTCTATCGTAAAATTGCATTAGTATGTTTCTAATGATAATCATGTTACATCTTGACACAGACTCAGAAACACAAAATACTGACATAGGGGATAATTCTCCGATATTTTTGTCAGATAGTGAGATTAAATATTAATAAGTATGAAGTTCAATGGTCTTTCTTCTAGTAAAGTAAAGTCTATGAGCCCAATTGTTTATTAAATAGGTGAAAGGCTTGACAATCATCAATCATTGCGAGTAAAACAATGATTGACCCTGTTCATGCTGTTCGATAATTGTTTTAAGATAGTATACATCATAAAATATAAAAGCCTTCCACCCACACAAAAAGACTGGACGAGAATTGTCTTACTTATGAAGTTAGGATGACCTAACAAGAATCCGCAATGTCCTGTTCCATTACCCAGAGATACCCACTCATACCATCCATATCTCCCTTTTTCCTACTATTATCCAAGAAAGAGGTACCCCCGGTCCCAACCAGTTAATATGTTACAATCGTTTTTTTTAATTTTCTACTGGGATATAGCTACATCATTTACAATTTCAGTCATGATTAGTCTGTTAAGGTGTTCGATTTTGGTAATACAAAAGCTAGAGACTCTCAGGAACCTGCATATCTCTGTAAAGTCGTTGCATTATGAACAAGAGGCTCTCAAGAGCCTGTATCGCTCACCTGGGCCATGGCTGACATATACAGTTACAATAATTCCAATATTTTAAGGGCGTCATTTTCAAATTTGTTAATAGACATTGATGTTATATTATCTTAAGTTTAACTATTTTCCAGACTGGCATCTATTTTGGATGCAGGTGCAGACCTACTGTCACCTTTCTTGAAGGGGACCATCTATGGTCTATTGAGTCTAATTTTTGTTCCAATTGGCTAAATATTTTCAGAGAAGATCCTTGAATGCGTTCTGATAGGTTTCAAAGTTAAACTATGTTCACCACTGGGGCCATCTTGAATGTGATGCAGACATGCGGAGCAAATTTTTCAAACAGGAACAACTAGAACCATTGTGACCAAGTATGTTTTTATTATTGGCCAAGTACTTTCAGAGGAGAAGATCTTTGAATGTTTTCCCATAGGGTCCAATGTTAAATCTATGTTACCTGCTGGTGGCCATCTTGGATAAAGCGCAGACTTGAAAAACGTCTTTTTTGCAGGTGGCCACCTAAAGACCATTATGGCAAAGTTCGATTCCTATTGGCTCAGCAGTTTCAGAGGAGAAGATCTTTGAATGTGTTTTCCCATATGGTCCAATGTTAAAACTATGATCTTCGCTGGCGGCCATCTTGGATATAGCGCGGATCTGAAAAACAACTTTTTTGCAGGGGACCGTCTAAGGACTCTTGTGGCCAAGTTTGGTTCCAATTGGCTGCGCAGTTTCAGAGATTTTTGAATGTGTTTTCCCATTGGGTCCAAAGTTAAAACTATGACCCCTGCTGGCGGCCATCTTGGGTATAGCGCGGATCTGAAAAAACAATTTTTGTGCAGGGAACCATCTAAGAACTATTGTGACCAAGTTTGGTTCCAATTGATTCAGCAGTTTCAGAAGAGAAGATTTTTGAATGTATTTTCCCATAGGGTCCAATGTTAAAACTATGATCCCTCCTTGCGGCCATCTTGGATATAGCACGGATCAGGAAAACAACTTTTTTGCAGGGGACCATCTAGGGACTATTGTGGCCTAGTTTGATTTTCTATTGGCCTGGTAGTTTCAGAGGAGATCTTTGAATGTGTTTTCCCCTAGGCTCCAATATTAAAACTATGATCCCTGCTGGCAGCCATCTTGGATATAGCGTGGATCTGAAAAACAACTTTTTTGCAGGGGACCATCTAAGGACTATTGTGATCAAATTTGATTTCAATTGGCTCAGCAGTTTCAGAGAAGATCTTTGAATGTGTTTTCCCTTAGGGTCCAATGTAATAAATATGATCCCCGCTGGCGGCCATCTTGGATATAGCACGGATCTGAAAAACAACTTTTTTGTAGGGGACCATCTAAGTACTGTTGTGGCCAAGTTTGGTTTCAATTGGCCCAGTACTTTCAAAGGAGAAGATCTTTGAATGAAATGTTTACGTCGGACGGACGGACGGACGAAAAGTGATGACAAAAGCTCACCCTGGCTATAGCGAGGTGAGCTTAAAACAACAGGCTGCTAAGACACCAATTTAAACTATAAATCTTCCACAACAATGGCCATCTTGGTTTCTTACAGCTGAAGGAGACCACCAAAGAACTATTGCGGGACCAAGGCTGAACGCAAATGATATTTTGTTTTCTGAGGAGAAGGTATTTTAGTATGTAAAGTCCATGGTTTAACTATGGTCAAGTTGAAGTCCATCTTGGATGAGACCAAAGATTTTTTGGCCTTTTAAGTTAAAACTGGCCAAAATAGAATTACAAATCTTTGAATGGTTTTCCCATAGGTTATATGTTCCACTGACAGGGATCTTGTATGATGTGCAGACCTGCAGACAGTTCAAAAGAGACTATCCAAGAACTTTTGCTAGTAAATCAATTTTTTTTTATTTTGAGCTCCCAGGAAGTATCTACATCCCATTTAACATCTCCGGTAAATTTTATAATGTCTGGCAGTAATAACAATCTTTAAGATTTTGTTGTGTTACTTCAGACTGTTGGTACAAATATAGCCCTCGACATGCTGAACATTTTAGTAGTTAAACATACCCTCTATCTCCAACACAAAAAGAGCAAAAACCGCCATAAATTTGACTAAAAAATGGCAATAAGTTCTTTCTTGGTTATCAGATTGTCTTCAAAATTGCTGGCAGGTAGATCTTGCATTGGCGGAACTAATGGGCGGGTTGGAACCCCCTTTTTGGATAATCATGTATTTTTTAATGAATATCCTAATGTTTTACTTTGAAATATCCTAAATATTTGCGCCTCGCTAAGAACCCTCCCTTTTCAAATTACCTGGCTCCGCTATTGTCTTGCTATGTTAAGCATTTCTGTTATTTTACTTTTCCTTAATTTATTATGGTTATTGATAAACAAAGTAAACAAAGGGCAGCCAGATATAAAGCCCCTGCTCATTGAACCCTGAATCATTATGGTAAATGCAAATTAACGCGGGAATGGAAACAATACAGGTGTGGACAAAATACAACAAAATGATATAGTCCTCCAGAAATAACTTTTTACAAGGGTTCTAATGAAAATATTCGGTCAAATCAGACAAAAATATAATTCACCATTTTTTGGCCTCTTTGACAACTTTTTTAGAGGATCACAAGAAAAAAAGTTTCTCTCTACCAGATTTATTTCACAATATCTACACTTTGAACTATTTCTTTGAAAAAATTGTCAGCCCAAAAAATCATTGCAGAAGGGATCATAAAAATCCTTCAATTGGTTTAAGAGGAGTTGCACTTACTAGAAGAGTGGACAGGCAGACAGACAGGGTGATTCCTATATACCCAGTAAACTTCTTTTGCAGGGGGTATAAAAATAGAATATTTTACAGAAAAGAGACAATAACTCCAACATGAGTTGACATTCAATTTTCTTCAAAATCAGAGTAGGTAGATCTTGTTTTTCATCCATGCAGATTCTGAAGCCTGTAAGAGTTTATAATGTTCTATTTTCAGTAACACCGGTGTTATTGTTTGCTTCTTAGACTATAAATGAACACAAAATTAAAACTACATATCCTGATTCATACCAAGTTTGAGAAGATCAATGGAAAATATCTGTTGCGCTAAAAATAAATCTTTGTTTGATGCACATTTTCCTTTAATGGCAGGGGGCATCAAAAAGTTTGCCTTTGATTTTTCTAAAATGTAACAATAACCCATATAGGCCTATTGCAATAAAAGCAAAAAGAACAAAATCTAAAGACAGGGCTTTTAGATAAACAAAAAAAGTACTTTCTGTGTAATGGAAAAAAGAAGGGAAATGGGGAATGTGTCAAAGAGACAACGACCCAAAGGGGAGTAATAACAACTCAAAGCCACCATAAGATCTTCAATGAACGGTGAGAAAACCCCACACCCAACGGCAGGTCGGAGTCGGCCCCTGAACAAAGAGCAATCAAGTCCAGCGAAATAAACATCATCCTAGACTCCCATAGACATAAAGTAAATGTGTAATGTTCCAATTTTGTCCAATGTATTGATTGTAATTTTGTCTCAGGTATATTTACTCCATATTCTTTCACTGTTTTTATCACATCCATTCCAACACCAGTTTTCTACAAAACCCAGTTAACTGTCTTTCTTATAAATATGAACATATCAATACACTCAAAATTTATTCTTCAAGTAACAGTAATCATTTTCAAAGACATTGTAAAATTCTTTCTTAAAATATAATTACCAGTGATATATAATAAGATAGCAGCTGGTCATTACAAGATTTAGTTATAAATATGACAACGAATATCAACATTAGGCCATTCGAAAAAAAAAAAAAAAAAAATCATTTGTTTCTCAAACTCTGCCTGCGTCAAAAAAAAGGTGAACGCATAAAACTTTTTTTCAATTTCCACCATTTTTTTTTTGGCAGCTAGAACTTTAACCTAAAATCTTTCCAAAACCTAAAGTGTTTGTTCAAATATCGTAGTAATTACACTCAGATGTGTCATTAATGAGTCATAAAAATGAAATGTAAATTTAATTTTAGTGACATCCAAGAAACAATAGAATAAAAAATAAAAAATAAAACTGCCCGCTGCATATAATTTATAATAAAAAGGCTTGAGAAACAAACAATTTTTTTGAATGGCCTTACAATCATGTATATCAATAAAATACACATTCAAATAAATATGATAAAATATAATGGCCATTGATTTACATTCAGTACATAAACAATAACTTATTTGAAATTGGATTTGCTTGGGTTTTTCAACAGCTACTTTATGAACCTAAACCTTTTTTTTAATATGACAACCATCCAGTTATAGGCATATTTTAAACTTCACATTAAAATCATGAAATTATTAAAATATCAATGACCTGAAAACAAATTTTTCGCTGACCCTTCCATCTATAGGAAAATTACTCCATTTGCTAAAACTTTTGCAATAAATAAAATGATTTTAAATTTTAAAATACAATATAAAATGATTCTTGATTTATGATCAGCGAATGAAATGTCCTAATTTAATGCTGCGTTCACACGTAATACAATTTGATTCGCATTCGATGCGTATTTAACTAATATGTATTAGTTATTGGGTTACTCAAAACGTATTTGTAACGTTGCGTTCACATGTAATACGTATCGAATGAGCATCGAAAACGTTTTCGATGCGTATTTGATGCGCATTGTATGTACGTCTGAACGCAGCATAAGATATATAGTAGCTGCATTGATTAACCATACACCTGATGAATGAAAATATCATAAACAAGAATATGTGTCTAATGGACACATACCCACCTCCCAACTGTTTTGAACAATGCTATACTGTGAAAGTACTTTTATTCATGGATGCCGATTTTCATGGATGGCAGACAAGTCGTAGGTTCATGGGTTCTTAAATTCGTGGTTTGAGACTTTCCACAGCACAAATCAACAGGAGATTTGTTTTTCTTTGGGTGTCAAAATTCGTGGTTAACGTCAACCACGAAATCCACGAAAAATCGATACCCCACGAACAATATTACTTTCACAGTATTTCATGATCAGTGAAGCATGAAGTTGGTTGCATGAGAAAATTATTATGATTTTTGTTTAATCATACAGTAATGTATATTTATATAAAGTTTCATGATAACAGCATACATCCTTCACGGCTATTCCAATTAAAATTCCCACAAGGGGGTGGAATGCCAGTGATTTTTTTTTCTCTTGGTGGGGGATATAAAAATAAGAGGTATTCCATCCCCATAACAGAATTTTTACTGGAATAGCCCTCACACAAAAAGAAACTGTGAGTAAACCTCATAATATCCCGCTTTTTTCTGTGATCAGTGAAGCATGAAGTTCGTCGCATGGATAAATTTTTATTACGATTTTGTTTACTTGTACCCTAATTTTTATTTATATGAAAATTAAATGATAATAGTTTAAAATTGAGATTTGTAATTTTATTCATATCAAACAGGTGTTATAAATGATCAATTTTGTTTAACATGCTTAACCTGAGAAAATTAGTCAATTTTTAGGGGATTTAAAGTGATAAAGTGGTGTATAACACCCCTAGCCCTTAAATAATATTAGGGTAAAATGTCTGCATAATGAAATGTTTTGTTTGGTGATTTCTAATCTTAATAATCAGACTATCATGTGTACAAAATTTTGCATGCAGACTTACATTGATGAAACAATAACATTAACGCGCCTGTGAAAAATATTGAAATCTAGCCAATATTCAAATAAATTTAAAATCTTTATGTAATTTTCAAGAAATTCATAAATATCAAAATGTGGAGTTACTGTAAATTTAATATCCACATATTGCCATTTCTACAACAACGTCTCCTCAGATCATACCAGTCAAAACATTTCCAAGACCATAAACCAAATGATTTATATAAGACAGAGAACAAACATCAGCTAAGAACAGCGCTTTTGATGTTAATTTTTTTTCTCTCCAAATATCATCAGTTTTTTAGGCAAGCACCAAATTACTGGTCTACTCAGCTGGTGAATATTTTTCAGTACTAACAGTCCACTAGCAAAGAAGACTTTCTCCACAAGCAAAGAGGACTGTCAAACAATTATTAAACAATGCAGATGAACTTCCATGGCTTGAAGTGTATTAACTTGAACACTATGGATGTCATTGGATGTCTCAACTATATTTGTAGTCATTTTGTTCAAGTTTTAACAAAATTTGACCTCAATATCTTGAACTGTTTTGCTTTGGTCCCTTGGATGTTATAAAAATCAAAAAAAGAAAATTTACCTACATCCCTCACCCTGTCAAGTGCAGTTTAACTTCAGACATCCTCTGTAATATCATTTTTATTTCTTTCTTATGCCTTTGAAGTCATTTAATCAATTTGATAGATATCGCCTAGCCAAAGAAGGTTATCAATAAAGTACTATTGTTCGTGGGGTTCCAATTTTTGTGGATTTCATGGTTCGCTAAAACCACGAAATTAAGTTCCCAATGAAACAAATTTCCTCCGTAGAGTTTTACTGCATAGAATTCGAAACCACAAATTTAAGTACCAACGAAAATGTGATACACATATACTTATGAAAACCACAAAAATTGATGTCAACAAATAAAAGTACTTCCCCAGTAATTTGTTTTCATAACATATTCTGCATGTGCAAGACAATTTACCTGTGAAGTAAGGACGTTTTTCTGAACAATTGCAATAGGTTTATAGGTAAAGTCGGAAGTCATCTGCAGTAATAAAGGGCTACGCGGAGCGCAGCATGATACGACCGCAGCATGTCGACCACTGAAATTTGAACAAGTGTAATTGAAAGTGAGTGTGGACATACTAAAGAGTTTGACACAATAATTTCATGGACACAATAAGGGGATTGACCCAGTTATTAGCTGGACACAAACTAGGGAAAATGAAAATTAGCCCTTATGACTCCTTATGGTTCCTCTTTGACCCCTTATAGCTCAAAAATGGTAAGAGCTACACCAAATCCATTGACATTCTACTGAAAGCTTATATCAAGTGGAGTCCTAAGAAAAAAATCCCATCGAAATCCGACGAAAAATAACAATTTTACGTAATCTGCAAGTTTGCACTTTTGCCTTCTTCGACCCCTTATAGCTCGAAAACAATAACAGCTACGACAAATCCGTTGACATATTACTGAAAGCTTTTATCAAGAGGAATCTAAAGAAAAAAAACCCGATGAAAAATAAAGGGCTACGCCAAGCGCAGCATGATACGACCGCAGCATGTCGACCACTGAAATTTGAACAAGTGTATTTTAAAGTGAATGTGGACACAGTATGGAGCTTGACAGTAATTTGATGGACACATTAAGAAAAATTGCAATTCTGGCCCCTTTGACCCCTTATAGCTCGGAAATGGTAATAGCTATGCTAATTCTGTTGACATACTACCAAAAGCTTACAACAAGACAAATCCATAGAATAAATCCTATCAAAATCTGATGAAAAATAAAGATTTCACACATTTCTAAAAATTGCAATTTTGGGCCCTTTGACCCCTTATAGCTTGAAAACAGTAAGAGCTATGACAAATCC